>PVKN010002688.1:0-41047 GCA_004027915.1 Capromys pilorides
CAGCAAATCAGCGTGCGCTCCAGGCCTCTCTTTGCATCTGCTGCTGCCGCTGCTGCTGCTGCTGCGTTCCCATTTCTATTCTGAGCCGAGCTGCCTCTCCAGGTAAGCCATATGCTTCCTTCCTCCCTGCCGGGAGAAACAGAGTGGCCTTTTATTTCCCTAAATTCCCTTCTCCGAGCTTTGAGATGGCCCCTTAATTCGGATGCCTGGGGTTTGCGGAGCCAGGCAGCGTTGCTCATTCTCCATACTTGGCAAGATTTTATAGCTTCTTGGCTTTGTCTTTCCACTGGGAAGAGTCCTAGATTCTGCCAGAATTGGGAGAGTGGACTTGGCAGTGGAGTGGGGCTGCAGGACACAGGGAATGCGCTTCCACTCACTTTCCCCATGCTGCTGGGAAACCAGAAGGTGCAGTGTTTGACCTTTGCCAAAAAATCCCCAAGTCTGAGTCGATGAATGTGCAGCTGCGTATAGCACCCAGCACCATAGGCACTTGTTGTAGTCTTCCATCTCCGCAATTAACTGGTAAAAATTTCAAAACAAATTAGCAAGCACCTACCACACACCACGAGCTGGTCTCGGTGCTCCGTATATAATGAGAAGAAAGACAGGCAAAATACTGTTTGCAGGGCTGCATTATAAAGCCATCTTTTCCAGGAAGTCTGTGTATGCACCGCCTTCCTCCCGAGAGCGGGGAGGGAAGACATGAACCAACTTGCCTGGGACCCAGGGCATTGTAGCAAACGTCAATCTCCTTTTGCTGGGCCTCGGGACTTCACAAGGTGCGAGGTTAGCTCGGGCTGATGCTCAGTGTCTCCTGGGATAATTGACTTTTTGTTTGTTTCATTTTAAATTTGCTATTAGCTTCATTCAATCGGCAAACAAGAAACTGTACGGATTAAGTTGCGTACATCTGATGAGTTTCAACACATCAAAACTGCTGCTGTAATCAAGATAATGAGCATATCCTCTGCGGCCGGGTTCCTCGTGCCTTTCTGCCATCTACCACCCCACCTTCTGGCACCTACCGACCTATTTCCTGTCACTCTGGATCGTGTCACCTAAGATGTTGTATACACTGTACCGCAGTGTGTGCGCAGTTTCTTGCTTGATTGCTAGGTTAGCTTTCCATTACTATAATGAAACATCTGAGCTAATAACCTCAAAAAGAAGAAAGGTTTATTTTGGCTCAGGGTTTTGGATGATGGCCAGGTGAACCCTGTTGCTCTTGGGCCAATGGCGGCACACTGTGGTGGGGCACTTGGTTCTTCTCCTAGCAGCCATGAAAGGAAGGGGACTGGGGTCCTGCCAGCCCCTCCAGGGCACACCCCTGAAGGCTTGGAGACCTCCCACCACTTCCTAGCAGCGCCCGCCTGTGGACACCGAGCAGTGGGGTCTGTGCAGCTCTGGAAGACGAGGCTGGGCTGCCTGAGGGCCTGGGGCTGGTGTGCAGAGCGGTGCAGAGGCTCAGTGGTGGACACTGACAGACTGCAGACACTGGCACCAAGCCAAAGAAGGCTGGGAAGTCAGGGTGGAGCTGAGGACTTCTCTGTAAGAGAAGCACGTGGGGCACTCCGACCGACCCCCCTTTCCTCTTCTTTCTACTGGGGAAGAGCCGGGACCAGCGGCACCTGGAGGCTTCCATTTCCTCAAGCCTCTTGCATTTTTATTTTCATTCTTGCCTCCTTCTCCCTGCTCCAGGGCCCTTCCGCCCACCCTCTCTCCACCCGTGGGACCTCACGGCCCTGAGGACCTACCCAGCCTGTCTGCCATCGCCTCTCCCAACCTAACGCCTTCCTGTGGTTTCTGCTGCCTGAAGAACCAAGCCCGAACAGTCTGTCTGCAAACTCAGATCTGGCCTGAGCCCAGAAAGGAGGGTGGAAGGCACAGATGGAGGAGGGCAGTGCTGTGTGGCTGGCATCTCCTGCCAAGATCCAGCAACTGAACGAGGAAACTCTTCAGAACCAAACTTGTATAATCCGCCCTATTTAAAAAGCATTTTGTAATTCAAACGTCTTCATTTATACACATAGTACCTCATTCTGGGCTCACAGAGAAGATTCAGGTAGCTCTGATGGGTCCTTTGAGGCTCTGCTTTAATGAAGAGATGAGAGAGGCTTTTCATTTGTCTACCCATTGTTTGCATGGAAACAGAGCTGCCGAGGGGCCCAGTAAGGTTCTTCCTCGCAAGTAGGTTAAACACGCCCCCTTGCAATCGGATTAGCCCGGGGCCTGCCAGGGCTCCATGGTGCCTTCTCCTGGCTGGACGGATCCCAAGTGTGAAGTCATGAAATTCCACCGGTCCCGCATCGACCCTGCTCCCAGATTGGCTGCTCCTTTCCTCCCTCCAACACCTGCTCTCTCCGGAGTTCGAGGTTGTGCCCTTCAGTGCCGGAGCATGTGCACAATGTATGTCTCCCTCAGCAGCACCATGAGGCGGAGCTCATGAAGGTGGCCCTGAAGTCTCTGGCAGCTCTGGGTGCCACTGGGATGCTTGCTAGTAGGACCCCCAGAAAGGGAAGGAAGGCTGGGGTCTCTGTCCTCTTCCTCCTCCCACTGCCTCTCCTCTCACACCTGTGTGTTTTGCAGGGCTTGGCTGGGAGCCCAGATCATCCAGTGGCCCAGGTCAGCACCTGCTTAGTCAGCCCCAATGGCTCCCCGTCCCTGGCTGTCCTTGTGGCTTCTTGCATGCTACACACACACACACACACACACACACACACCCTCCAGATCTGGGGAATCGCTTGACTATGGTGGCAGCGCCTGTGGCAGCCTAGGAAGTGGTCCTGGGAAGGTGGGTGGAGACAGGTGAGAGAGGGCCGCCCCGACTTCTCTTGGGATGAATCCTCTGCAGGACATCCCCAGAGGGTGCTGGGTGGTACAGTGGGACCTTGAATGTGCAAAAGAGTCACTGGATGATCTGGAAGGTCTGCAGCAGAGCCCCAGGGTCTCTAACAACTTCCTGGGTGAATCTTGGGTGCCTGTTGGCCAGCGGACCCCTCCTCAGTCCCCCACCTTCTCCTTGGAGTCCAGCCATCTGCCCGACCTTGTCTTGCCCCACCCAGACCTGAGTGACTCCTTCCAATGACTTCATCAAAGCCAAATACCTTAGGAGCCTAAAGAATAAAGTTGGTTGAGGACAGACTTCACAGCTCTGGGTGGGTCTTCTAAGTCATCAGAGGCTGCCACAAAATTGGCCACAGAGAAGCATCGCCACTGCTTTCAGGCCTCCTGGACCCACCCTAGACCTCCCAGCCTTGTCCTGCAACCCTATCCTATGTATCATTTTGAGACAGTATCTTACTAAGGCAGTAAGTCGCCTAGACTAAGCTCAAACTTGGAATCCTGCTGCAGCCTGCCGAAGTTCTGGGGTCACCAGCATGCGCCATTAAGTCCACCTGTTCCCTAGCTTTTGGGAAAGCTGAGGACTCCCGGAGGAAGTGGACCCAGATTCCAGACTAGAGCAAAGGCAAAGCGTCCCACATGTCTCAGCATGGACAGGACAAGAGTGACCTGCAGAGGTGAGATCTCTGCCACGGCCACAGCGCAGCCCACACAGCCCTGCGCAGGCCACCTGCAGGGAGGGAAGCTCCAGCTCTGGCCCACAGGCAGGCGGAGGACAATCTGAAGTCCAGACTGACCTCTTCCCCTCCTTTTGCCTGAGCTCCAACTTTCTCCCCTACTTACCTTTTCCCAAGGGCCCCCGAGGGGACGTGGCTGGGGGTGGAAACAGCAGCACATAGAGAAGCCAAAGGTCAAAACTGGCCTCTTAGTGAATGGGGGTCCACAGAGAGCTGTGTCCGGTCCATATCTGCCCCTCCATATGGTCTGAGGGGCCTAGGACTCTCCCTGACGGTCCCCTGTTCCAGGGGGATCTCAAGGCCAGACCACTCCCAACAGTCAGACACTCTGCATTTATCGGGCAAGACACCCAATAAAGAGGGCAGGCTTTGCCCAAGGCCTAGGCGTGGGCTGGGGCACACTCCTGCCCACTCAGGCAGGCGGCTCACTTGGGCAAATGGGTAGATGCAAGCCGGTGACCCCAGTGGTGGGACAAAGCCCTGGCACGGAGAGGGCTGCGTGGCAGAGGCTGGAGCACCGCGGCTGGGTCCTGTAAGCCAGAGTCTCCGTGAGCCAGAGCTCTCTGAGGTAGAAACACCTGGCCGTCTTTCCACCACACAAGTCCGAGAGTTCGAGCCCAGTTCTCCCAGCCAAATAGGACAAAGTCCTGTTGCAGTGGTTCCCTAGGGCTGGGGTCACCATGGGGACTCTTGCCGTCTTCCCCCACATGCCCCTAGAAGTAAAGGCTGGCCTCTCCCTGCAACCCAATGGGTTTGCTGAAGTAAACTGACAGCTGGCAGATGGATAACAGAGAAAGGCACGTTGGCTTCTAACGTGTCGAAGGTGAGGCAGAAGGGTTGCAAGTTCAAGGCTAGCCTGGGCAACGTAGGGAGATCCCCCACCTCAAAGACGGGGAGGAGGGAAGGAGAGGGAAAGAGACAGGGAGGCTGGGAGGAAGGGAGGAAATAATGCGCTGCTGAGTACAGGGGCTCAAGTGCCCATATGCCCTTTTTCACAGGTTGGGGTGGGGATACTGGCAATTTTGAGGGTAACAGCTGATTTTGGTGGAACTGAATGCGCCCAGTACACTGTCCTTTGTACATGATGCTTTGGGGCAGCTGAGCGGACCCTGGGAACGGCTGACAGCTTGGCATAGTCTGTCTCTGTGGTAGGCAGTCCTGGCTCCTCTTCCTGCCACATGGGTTTAGCTGGTGCCCTCAGGAGGGGACCAGGAGCAACAGTATTTGGTTGGGCTGGGCTTTAGGCAGGTAGGGGATGCCAGAGCAAAGCTCCTGCCTTTCTGCAGGGACTCTAGCTGTGGGCAAGCTGCATCTTAGGGTAACAGCTCCTGAACTCTCTCATCTACTAACCGGAGAGCGGGTGGGATCTGGGTTTAGCTGGCATCACTAAGCTGTGCCAGGTGTCACCTGAGGGGCTCGGTGGGCAGGGGCGGTGCTGGCAGAGGCCAGAGCCTCCAGCAAAGCCCGGACTGCCCCGTGGGTCTCAGCCCTCAGTGGTGAGCATCCTCACTGTGTCGCCTGTGCCCCGCTGGGCCTGAGGCTTTGCATAGCAGCAGAGAAGGGCGGGAAGGGCCAGGAGGGGGAGCAGGCTGGAGCACAGAGAATGGAGGCTGCACTCTCAGGGCCTTGGGAGGCTGAGGCAGGGTAGTGGAAGTGAGCCCAGGTGGAGCAACTTAGCCACTTAGCAAGACCCTGTCTCAAGAGAAAACAAACTTTAAAAAGAGACAGGGCTGGAGGTATAGCTTGGCACAAAGACCCTGAGCTCCATCTCTACTACAAAAGAAGAAGAAGGAGAATAAAACCTCAGGCACCAACAGTGCCCGATCCTCCCTCTCGCCCGCTGGCCTCGCCTCCCTCCCCAGTTGCTCTCCTTCTGACCCCTCCTGCTCTCTGCCCCTTCCTCTCCATGCCTCTGTTGCTCAGCCTCTTGTTGCTGCCATGGAAACCACTTCCTCCTTCAGGTCATGATTGATTCATTTAGCCCGGACCAGCCAGCCTGCTCCACCTGGGGTCTGGGCTGGGGTGGCAAGGGTGGGAGGGGCCAGTGCCTAGTGGGGGTTTCTTCTCCTACCGTGCCATCCTGGGGCCTGCAGGCAGCACAGAGTGTGAGGCATGAGCTCAAGACAAAAAAGACACAGGACAGAAGCCAAGTGGGAACCAGGCAGGTGGCCAAAGGAAATCAGACTAACAAGGCAGTGAGCAAAGCAGAGGGGCTGGGGGCACGTGGCTGCCTTCTTCCCGCCCCTCGCGTGCCCTGCTACTGGGTGGCAGTTGAACTGAACTCTGACAGGACCAAAGCATCCAAAGGCCCAACTGCTCAACCACAGTTGGACAAAAGCATTGGAAAAGAGACTCACAGAAGAGCTGGTTCTGGAGCCCGGGCAGGAAGGGCAGGCAGCCAGCAGGCCAGAGCGCTGCGAGTCAGAGAAGCCGCATGTGCAGGGGGCTCAGCCATCCTGGCCCCCCAGTGAGGCTGCCAGCCGGCCTGCTTCCTGCAGAGGAGAGGCCGGGGAACATATTCTTAGATCTCCAGGTGGCCATAGAAATCAACCAATATCCCATCATTTAGTACCTGCCACCACCGGGTGAGATCAGAGAGATGAACTACATCTAACAGTTTAGGAAACTGAGGCCCAGGGAGGTCAAGCAATTTGCACAAGGTCACACAGCTAATAGCTGGGGCAGGAATTCGGGTCCGTGCAGCTCGGGGAGTGCAGGCCAAGGATGCAGCCTCCAGAGTGGCTGGAGAGCTTTCTCGCTCCTTCGGGATGGCCCAGGGGCAGCTTCCACGCAGAACCAATTACTCCATTGGTAAAGCGCATAGTAACCTTCCCTCCAACCTGCAGCTGGGCCTGGGTCCCCGCAGGGGGCCTCTGCCAGCCAGGTCGACTGATGGGTGACCTGGGGCCGAACCCCATCCCTGCTGCTTCATCAAAGCGGAGCTAAAAACGGCCTCGCTTTGGCAGAGGGAAATTGAAACTCCCAGCTCTCTCTTCAAGCTCTTGAACAGGTCAGCCCACCCTAAACCCGATCCTTCAATCTGGGTGCTCTTAAAAAGTAGGGCAGGCCAATTATGTTTTACAGGCCTGAGCTATGTGGTGCTGACGGCCGGGAAGGGCAGACCTGAGCACCCAGGGCTGCAGGAGGGTGGGGGGACAGAGGAGCCAGGCGCTTCTCCCATCAGCCTCTTTGTCAAAGCAAAATTAAAATGCCTGGACGCGTGCTGGCACCGAGCACCCATCCAAGGTAATAGGTATTTATCTCAGTGTGTTCGGCTCTGGGCTCCATGCCACGGGGCTGCGGAAACGAGGAGCTGCCTCGCCTCCTGCTCTGCCTCTCGCCACATAGAAGGAAAGGAATATCTGGTCGTCCCTTCCTTTTTCATCATTTTACTGAGTGCCTACTGTGTGCTGGGATCAAGCTTAGATCTTGGAGGTTGGAGCTACCAACAGCAGACAAATATCAATATCTTTATGGAACCTACTTTATAGTGGAGGAAGACAGACTACACAAAGCAAGCTTTACAAATACGGTGCAGGGCTGGGGAAATAGTTTGGTGGTCTGAGCACCTGACTGGCAAGTGCATGGACCTGAGTTCGATCCCTGGTACTGTATTCCATGTAGGCCCTGGAAACCTGGGTGCTCTGTACTGGCCCTGAAGCCAGGTGTGTTGGCACACATCTGTAATTCCAGCACTGGGTAGACTGAGACAGGAGGATCACTATGAGTCTGAACTGTAGTGAGGTCCTGTATCCAATACATAAATTTAAAAATATTAATTAAAAATGTGGCATGGTTGTTGATTATATGCACATTCACAAAAATAAAGACCAGATGGAGCCAGCGAGAGCTGGAGAGGTGGAGCTTATTTTTTTTTTTTTTAACATTATGGCCGGATCAGCCTGCCCTGGGGGTGGGGCTGGCGCAGCTTGTGGTGCTGGCCATTGAACCGTGGTCCCTGAGGTTGCCTAAGCTTGCCTAGGCAGGTGCTTTAGATTGCTGAGCCATTGTGCCAGCCCCTGGGGCTTAAATTTTAAATTGGGCTGTGGTCCAGGAAGGCTTCACCCAGGCCAAGAACTGGAGAAGGGAAGGGAGGAAGCCAAGGGACGTGTGAGAGGAGCGCGGCTGACAGTGACGATCAGTGAGCTTTTATGTAAGTGCCATGCGCTTTTCTAGGCACATTTATGCCGTCGTGTCCCTGCGAATTCCTTGGAACAACCCTGTGAGATGAACAGTGCTATTTAAATAACTGAGGAAATAACAGAGGCTCAGAGGCAGTGTGAAAGACCCAGTCTCATCTTCCGGGGCTTAGGGTCTGCAGGAGGCAGCAGATCAACCCGGCCGCTCTTCTTTTCCTCATAAGCCAGCTGGAGAATCCCTGATCCCAAAACCTGGGATCTGAAATGCTCAGGGCACTGATATGAACTCATGAGTGGAAAATTCCCCATCTAGAAACTTTGTTTCATGCGTGCAACTATGAAAAGCTATTATATAAAGTTACCCTCAGGCTATGCATCCAAAATTATGTGAAGCATAAATGAATTTCATGTATACACCTCAATCCCATCCCCAAAGATGTGAAAAAAAAATCTGAATTTTGCAACAATTCTGGCTCCAAACACTTAGAATAAGGAATGCTCAAGTTGCAGTTACTTTGATAGTTAGCCAGCCCTATGGCTCCTGAAACAGACTCTGTTTCCCAGCAACCTTTGCAGCAGGGATGATCATGTGACTAAGTTCTGGCCAATGGAATGCAACTTCGCACTTCCTACTGACAGGAATATAGATATAATGGCTGGAGCTGGAACAGCCATCGCAAACTTTGAGGAGGATTTGAGAATGGAGAGTCATAGTTGAAGACCAAGAGGCAGAGGCCTGTTGTCCCTGATACTATATAGCATCCTGAATGCTTTATATGGGGTACCTGGGCCATTAGGAAAAAAAGAATAAACTTTCATCTAATTTAAGACATTCTTATTTTGGAATTCTGTTGTAGATAGCCCAAACTATTCTAACTCATGTGTTTCAGACAATAGAACGATCTCTACCTTGTGTGTGCATGATGAGATCCTTCTCTGGTTTAACCCAGTCTCCCCTACTGTGGGGGTTGAGTACTATAATTTGAGAGTAATCAGATAAAATAACCGGCATCATCAGGCACATAGATCTGCATGTGAACCCTCTTGATTTTTAAGTGTGTCTTTGATTTAGTTGAAGATGATTTGAATGGAAAAAAAGTTGATGTGCGTCCAGCAAAGCCCACTGACAGGCCTGTAGATGCGGTGTGTGAGGCCTTGGAGGAGGGGCTGGCGGCAGAGCTCAGAGAGGAGGTGAGTGACAGAACCAGCACCATCAGGTGCTCAGAGATGATCCCGCCCTGGAGGAGATAGGGCGGCGGCAGCCATGGCCACCTGTGTGCACGAGTCCCCGCTGCTTCACTTGCGCTTCCTCAACTTTAAGACCGCTCAGGTTGGGGGTCACACCTCTGGGCAAAGCGCCTTCCGTTCCTACCAGCTTGGCTGCGGAGAGAGCCTCTGGTGGGTTGGGCTGTGCTCACGGCTGCCCAGGTGACTTCTTGGGGACCCAGTTCTGCTTTAACAGAGAACATGGACTCTTCCTTTGGGCCTGCAGATGTGTGGTGGTGACTAGAACAAGAGGGAAAGACATGGAGTCTGGGATGCCACGTGTGTCTGTCTCCTTTGCTGCTTTAACCCTTGGGGCGGATCCTACTCAAAGTCCTGGAGGAGCCCCCTGGGCTCTCACTAAAGCCAAAACAGAAAGAGCTTTGTTTGACTACACACACACACACACACACACACACAGGCATCAGTGCAGACAAGGCTCAGAAGTGAGCAGCAGCTTGGCAGCCTGGCATGTTGAGCTGGACGTGTCGCTGTCAACCTAAGTCGCCGCCATCTGTCTCTGCTGCTAACTGCCAACCCAGGACTTGTGAGAACTGCGAGAGAGCGAGTGTCCACCTGCCTGCCTGTGCATTCGGAGGGGGCTCAGGGCCCTCCTTGCTACCCTTAGCAATGCCATTCACCAGTTTCGCTGGCCCGGGAAAAAGTCACAAACTGGGTGTGGCATGGCCCACTGTGCCATTTGGGCAAAGCTAGTGCGGAGTTGGCTCATTTCCTCTCAGGTTCCTTTCCCTGTGCTCTACCCAACCAGTACCATGGCAGTGTGGGTCCAAAGATGGCGGCAGTGCTGGAGCAGCAGTGCTGCGGCCCAGCGGTCTGGCTTTGAACCTGGCCCCTCCCCCTGCTGGCTCAACAGGTTGCTCTCCCACTGGGGGCCTCCAGTTCCTCTAGCACAATTCGAGACAGCAACAGTGTCTTTCCCATGGGCTGTGGAGTGGATCAAATGAGATAATGCTTGGGCTTCGCTCAGCACAGTGGTACTTGGAGCTGGCATGTGCGTTGGCACCATGGGCGCTCTGCGCAGTGGCATCCTGTTTGGGCTTTCTTCCTGGTTCTCAGCTGTCTATGGTGTTTTGGGAGAGGACTGGGTGGGAATGTGGGATTATGCCTGGGAACTGATTAGGGGCAGGAAAAGGGCCAGGAGGCCCCAGGAACATGGACTCATTGGGGTAGAGAGAGGGGTAGGCGCTGCCCTTGAGAAACACATACCACCGCTTGCTGGGAAACCACACTTTCACAGGATTCCCAATGATCAGGACTGTGTCCTGGATCTCATTCTCTTGCAACTGGTAGTTGCTTTCAAGGGAAGGAGCGAGGCGTGGTGGATAGCGAGACAGTCAGGGAGCCCTACATTGGTGGGCAAATGGCTCGGGCAGCAAGATACTCCCTGGGTGCCATAATCCATTACCCTTGGTCGCACAGACGCAGTCTCTTCACCTTCTGCTCTTTATAGCTGATGCATCTCGAGGTCTTGATCAACCACAGAAGCAAAATGTTTACAGGAACTGGGAAATCATTACCAAGGAAAGGCCCAAGTAAGCGCTCCTGCTTCACTTGTGCTTCCTTGACTTCAAGACCACTCAGGTTGGGGGTCACATCTCTGGGCAGAGCACCCTCCACTTCCTACCAGCTTGGCTGCGGAGAGAGCCTCTGGTGGGTTGGGCTGTGCACATGGTTGCCCAGGTTTCTTCTTGGGGACCCAGCGCTGCTTTAACAGAGAACATAGGCTCTTCCTTTGGGCCTGCAGATATGTGGTGGTGACTACAACAAGAGGGAAAGGCATGGAGTCTAGGACGCCACTTGTGTCAATCTCCTTTGCTGCCTTAACTCTTGGGGTGGATTCCAGTCAGCTCTGCATTTGGCTGGGCTGTCTGGTAAGAGGGTTTCACCCTCAGAGGCTGCAGGGTGAGCTTGGTCTGTTGCAGGTAGATCTGGAATGTGCTTCTTCTACCTTACGTCGTGCTTTCTTGGCAGCTCAGCCTATCGCAGGGCCAGGATGTTTGTTCCGGACAACGACAACAGTGTCAAGAATAACTCAGCCATCCCTGGGTGGGGTTGACTGCCCTGCTTACCAAGGACGAAGCCAGGACAAGGTGACACCCCAGATGCATGAGATCAGCAGCCTTATGGAGCCGACTGTGACCATGACCATGGCCAAGGGATGGTCCAAGTGTCTCACAAAGAGAAACATTTTTGCAACCGTGCCCCTGGCCAATGGAAATGACCAGACTTTAGTCCATTGCAGCAAATCAATAAACACCTGCTGTTCTCTTTGTCCTGGAAGGAGCAGCAGCTTGGTCATTCTCGCCACCAACTGCTGAACCCCTCCAGCAAAACTCAACTCAGCCAAGCGCTGCCTGGTGCCGGCCGAGCTCTGCCTGCGCAGGAGCACTCACGCCTGCAGTATCAGGCCCGTCTCCTTTCTGCTGTTGCCAGGGCACAAGATCCCACCCTCTGGTGTCTTTGGCATTCAACACACTTGGAGACAGCCGTCCACTCTGTCATCAGGGGTACTGTGGTCACAGGAAGGGTATCACCTCACTGTGCTCTTGTCTCCTCATCTGTAAATGGGGTGATTGTGGAAAGCAGTGAGAAACCAGTATTGGAGAGGATGGGGTGTTTGCTTTCACGGTAGGCCCTACAGTACAGGGGCTAGCACTGGTTCTGGAGAAATTGCTGATGACAATGCCACCTGCCCTTCCTGAGAGGGTGCTGGGTCTCTGGACTCTACCTCCCCAAATGCGGAGGGGCGGGTACTGGGTGCATGGCAAATCCCAGGCTCGGGGCCGGCCAGATAGCTCAGCTGATTAAAGTGCCTATTTAGGCAGATGCAGGGACCGGGTTGGATCCCTGGCCTGCTGTGCTGCCCCCCACTCCCACCCCCACCCCGGGCAAGCTGAGGCTGCGATTGAGACAGGGTGTGGTGGCATGCACCTGTAATCCCAGCTCTTGGGAGGCTGAAAACAGCAGAATCACTATGTGCCCCATCTACGAGTCCCATCTATGTAGGCAGACCCTGTAGACACTGTACTAAATACATTAAAAACAAAACAAAACAACAACAACAAAAACCCAAGCTCCATGACTTTATGTCACCCACCTGAGGTCACACAGGCAGGGACAGTGGGCAGTGATGTTTCCTAGTCCTTCAAAACAAAGAACAGGCTCTGTCCTTTAAGAGGAGGCCCATTTGTACCCCAGTACGTGGAACTTGGCCAGGCATCAAGGGTATTTATTATTTATTGGATGAGTGATAAGTAACAACACACCACTCTTCCAGTGCACCACACACTGCCTCGGTCACTTTATGCAGATTAACTCCTCTAAGCCCCTCTCAGCCCTGCTGCGGTCACTACATACTGTTACCATCCTGATTTTACAGTGAAGACACTGAGGCATGGAGAAGTCAAGCAACACGCCCTAGATCCTACCAAAAGGCTGGCAGTTTCACTCCCAACCTGAGGCAAGATTTAATTTGGAAGGAACTGGCGTGCCAGAGAAGGACAACAGCTGAGATGTGGGGACAAGGTCACCCGGGCACCTGCCTATGGCTCAGGATGTTAGGAGAACTGCTGTCACTCAAATTCACAGCCAGGAGGGACTGAGAGAAAGGAGAGCCCCCAGGGAGCCCTGAGCAAGGGGTGCAGGGGGGCAGGGGGGCAGCCTGCCGTGGGCTTTGGAAGGCTTTGGGGGGCCATCCCTGTCAGCAGCGGGAGAAATCTTTGTTCCTTGATATTCAGCTCCAGGACTGTGGCCCTGTTATTGCTTACACCCATGCCAGGAAAGAGGGGAAAGGGTGACAGCTCTTCTCCCACGGGGTCCAGGATCTCCAGAGCTTCCTACCCCCACTGCTATGTGTCATCGCTTGGCAGAGCCCAAGCCCAGAGATTGGCATGGGCCCTGAACCCCAAGTGACCTCTGCCTTCCTCTGGTTTAGGGCTGTAGTTGGCTCTTGGCTTCCCATCAGGGGCTCTGCCTTCCAGAAAGCGAGCCTGAGAGGGAAGCAGGAATCCATGTGCTAAGCACAGGAGGTGGGCGCTCTGTTCTAATCTCAGAAACCCAGGATGACTCTGCAGCACTGTGCTGGGGGTTTCTACACAGGGCCTTTTCAAAGCTTTACTGCATTCATCCATCCATCCACTCACCCACCCACCCATCCATGCATCCGTCCATCCACCCATCCACCCATTCACCTACCCATCCATCTACCCACCCACCCACCCACCCACCTATCCATCCATCCATCTACCCATTCACCTACCCACCCATCCATTCACCTACTCACCCATCCATCCATCCACCCATTCACCTGCCTACCCATCCACCCACTCATCTATCCATCCATCTGTCCATCCACCCCTCCACCCATTCACCTACCCACTCATCCACCCACCTACTCACCCATCCATCCATTCACCCATCCACCCATTCACCTACCCATCCATCCATCCATCCATCCATCCATCCATCCATCCACCTCTCCATCCATCTATCCATATACTCACTAATCTACCTACCCATCCATCCAGTCTCCATTTGCCCATTCCTTCCTCCCTCCCTTCTTCTCTCCCTCCTTTTTTCCCTCTCTCCTTCCATCTCTCCCTCCAGCTAGCAAGCCAGCCACACACTAATTTACTCAGTGGCACATGGGTGATTCTTAGAGATGACAGTGAGCAGGTTAGCACGATCCTAGCCTTCCTTTCCAGAATTTCCTTTGTAGTGTTGCAGACACGAATAGAACTAACTCAAATCTGGGTTTAATTAATAGCAATGAGTTCTCTGAGCATTTGGAGTGCAGCAGGCTGCACAATAGGGGATCTGACGAAGCTATCTTGGAAGGTCAGGAGGAGTTTATCTAGCAAGGGGCAAGGAGCAGAGGTCAGGAGGAGGAGAAGACTTGGTTGGTGGTGGCCTGGTCTCTTCATGGGGCCACATGAGAATGGCCCAAGGGAGTGCGGGCAGCCTGAGGCCAACTCACTCTATTGCCAGATTATGTCACATGACCCCCTTCTCATGCCAGCCACGGATCTCTGGCCACAGTCCTGGCCTTTGCCTCTGCTGAGCTTCTCACCAGTTTCCTTGTGTTGCTGCCTCGCCATCTCCCCCTCACTCACCCACCCGCCCACCATAATCTCTGACGGATTTCCCAGGCCCCTTCCCCTCCTGCACCTCCATCAGCCAGGCTGGGGAAATGCCTGTGGACTCCGAGGTCATCCACAACCCCCTCCGTGACCGTCCTCGCCCCTAGGCACAGACACTGCTTGTCCAGCTCCCTGCCCTGCCTTTCTGAGCTGAAGGCATGGCTGCAGCCCAAGAAACACATCTGGCAGCGGACACTCCCAGCTGGGCACGGTCGCATCTGTTGGTGCCCCTCCGCTGCCGAGTGGCAGGCCAGCACAAAGAAGACCAAAGCTTGGGGCTCTGCTCCCACTGCACCTCAGCTGTAGCTCATCTCTGTGGGGCTTCAGGCAAGGCACCTCCCTTCTCTGATCCCTCCTTTCTCCTTTGCAAAGTGGGGCTCATGAGGGGACAGCCCTGTGGGCTCCTGATAAGGATTAAGTGTGTTCCTGAGGAGGCTATAGCTGAGGCCCCAGCCCTTGTTGCCAGTAGCAACCACTCAGGAAATCTGCAGTGCCTGGTGCTGTTAGCAGGCATGAGTCATCTTCACCCACCACAGGTGAGCCCTGCCAGTCTCCAGAGAGCTCTGTGAGGTGAGGGTCCCCAGAATGGACTGAAGAAGAACCAGATATTTTCTTTGTTTAAGAAACAAAAGGCCTCCCTTGTTGGGCTGGGCTCCCGGGGAAGGCAGATGCACGAGAATAGGTTTATCAAGGTGGTTTTCAGTTCCACTGTAATTTAAAATAAATAAGTCAATTTAATGTTTATAGAGTGAGTTATGCCTTATTAGGGACACGGTGAGCTGAGGAAACTTGGCCAAGGCAAAATTTGAGAAATTGGCCCCGGCCGTGAGAGTAATTACAGCGATGCTTTAGTGCGCAGTCTTGCCCAATGATATTTTCATCCCATCTAATTTATTAGTTTATTAGTTTTATGGTGAATATAGAAAGTTATCCCACAGCACGGGCCTAATTTGATCAGAGCCAAATTTTCACGTCTTCCCTAGATGGCCCTAATAAAGGGAAGAGACCCCTGCTTTGAAACGGTTTCCAAGTTTTCCAGAAAGATTCAGGGCACAGTTCCAGGCCTCTGAGTACCAGAGCTGCAGATTCCCACAGCACAGAGCACAGCGGCTAAAGGCAGCTTAGCTATAAGTGCAGGCTGCCCTGTTTGCTGGCTGGCACTGTGGCCCCCGGCAAGGACAAGGCCTGGCCAGGACTTGGCTTTCCCACCTGTAAAATGGGGACAACAAGAATTCCTGCCCATGTGCTGTGGAGAGTCTTACATAACCAGAATTATTCAGCACTATCTCCCATTTCAGCCACAAAAATATGCTCATGGTGTGATGTCACTATTGTCATCATCTCCAGGAGAGGGGGGAAACTGAGGCCAGGAGAGGCAGGGATTTATCTTGGGTCCCATGGCCACAGAGAGGCAGGGCTGGACTTCTCATGCCTGGGGCCTGATGCCTGGGTGTCTCATGTGCAGTGTTCCATATGTTTTGATTTCCCTATGTGTCCCGAGGATCAGGGACCCAAGCGAGGGCATCAGGCCTAATCGTCTCCTTTGGAGCTCAGGACTCATGGTTGGCTGTTCCTCCTCCCCTCCCCCTCCTACCTTTCCCCAGGGTTTCCCTTCCCCTTCCGTGGGCGGTGTCCTCCCTGGTCGCACCCAGTACCTGGCAGGACTCTAGTCTTGCATAAATGCTCAGAAACTGTGAACATAGTAAATGGTCACTTTGAACAGTCTGATGGTTTAGAGCAGATATGTCCCCCTAAAGTCTTGTGGGGAGGGCTTTTGGAAGGACTGGATCCCAGGGGTGCTGTCTGCATCAGTGGATCTGTCCATTGATGAAGTCATAGCTGAATGTGCTGGCCTGGAGGTGGGGGAATGCAGGGGGCGGGGCTGCTTGCAGGCAGTCACTGGGGGCATAGCGGGGAGTGTGGGCACTTGTCCCAGCTCGACCCTCTCTCTTGGCTTCTTCAATGCCCATGGGTTGAACAGCTGTCCCCCACTGTGGCCCCCCACCATGCTGCTTCCGTCTTGGCACCATGAACTGAACCATGGACCAAACCCTCTGGAACACTCAGCCAAATAAGATTCTCCTCTTTAAAATTGTAGGTGTTAGGCATTTTGTCCAGGGGACAGGGGAGTGACTGGTACACATGGCGAGGGGGAGACGGAAGATGATCATCTAGGGGAGCCTAAAGGAGTCACAGAGGTTCTTACTGGAGGGCGGGTGGAGGATCTACATCACAGCAGAGGCGATGGCGGAGTCATCCAGTGAGACCCATCCCAGCCCCTGACCTTCAGAACCATACGACACTGCAATGGCGCGGTTCTAAACAGCTCTGTGTGTGGGAACTCCACACAGCAGCACTAGCGAAGGAAGGCAACCGCCACCCCTGATGGAACTCCAAGCAGACTCAGATCTCACCGAGGGGACGGCCTGGGTTCAGATCCCACCTCCTCCCCACCCCCGCACAGGGACACCGCTGTAGTCTGCCATCCACAGGGTCCCTTCATTCACTACGGCCGCAAATAGTTGCTGATGCCCCTGGCAGCCTCTGGGGTGCTAAGGGTGGAGCAGGGAGCAAGAGACAAGAGGAAACTTAGTTTCCGGGGTGCAGGAGGCAATCCACAAGAATGCGAGGCACAGAGCAGGGGCCAGCTGAGGGGGAGGGGCGGCAGCTCCAGGAGCTGAGGGGAGGCAGGGCAGGATTTTCCCTAGAAGTTCAGAGGGAGCCTGGCTCTGCTATGCCTCAGTTTCCTGCTTTCAGCCTCCAGAACCTGGAAACATTCCCTTCCTTCCGGTCGTGTCAAGCCACCTGGTTGACGGCCTTTTGTTACCGCAGTCTGGGTAAGTTCTCCAAGCCAGCCTCCGTCAGGGCTGGCCCCTGCCTTCCCCACACTGCAGCCGTTCCTCTCCTAGGAGCACAACCAAGAGAAGCAGATGCTTGTGTTCAAAGCGGCATTATCTGTCATTGCTCAAAACTGGAGAAGGTCAGACCCACCCTGCAGTGTGTGGAGAAACCACGCTCAGGCCACGTGACGTATCCACGTGCACACCAGCGGGGACAGCGCGTCCCTCTGGGTTGGAGGAAGCCTCGGAGGATGCTAGGGATGCTTGGCATCGTGTCCTGGACTGCGGTGGGCACGGGGCATGCGGCGCAGCTACTGCTCTGGGCCCTCTGCGGTCGGCACTCTGCTGCGCATGCGCTATGCCTTAACGTAAAAGGAAAATAGACGGCGGGGCCTGCAGGGAGTCGTTCTGCTGTCTTTGCGAGGCTGGGGAAGCGGGGACCTCGAAGGGCAGAGGCTGAGTGGCCTGTGGTCATGGGTGGGACAGGGGGCATTCAGTGGCGTCTAAAGAGGGCTTGGGACCGGTCAGGGCCCTATCTGCTGTTAGGTCACCTCGCAGGGCCTCGCGTCCTGTCCTCCTCTCCCTGGTGTCCCTGCCTGGGCAAGTGGGGAGCAGCAGAGCAGGAAGAGCAGTGCGGAGATGCAGAGAGGCACACTCCACCCCACCCTCGCTCCACCCTCCCCCCCATCCCGCCCTCCAGCTTGCTCTGCCAGCTGTGTGCTCACCAGCTCTGTTCCTCCCGGCACCCCCAGCTGACCACCGGGGCCTGGGCCTGGGCCTGGTCCCAGAGGGAAGCAATGGGCGGCTGGTGGCCTTCAGCCATGGATTAGAGGCTGGGAGGGACAGGGCCACACAGCACAGAGGGGGCCAGTGGTGACCACAGGAAGCACGGTCTGGGAGCACAGGTGAGTGGTGTAGCCCCAAGCTGTCTGGATTCCGGTCCTGATTCTGCTCCTCACCAGCAGCCTCTCTGGAACACAGCAGTCGGCTTCCGTGTGCTGTGGGTCACCCATTTCTGAGGTGAGGCTAATGCTGGCCTCTCCGCCAGGGCCTCTCCTTGTTGGCTTCAAATAGCTGCACATGAAAATCCTCCCACCTGGCACTGTCAGCTCAGGCAAGCCTGTGCTCTTCGAGTTAGCTAACAGCGGTGTCCTGGGCCCTGATCTGGCCCAATAGCTGACAGCAAAATGTTCAGCCCTTCCTGGAAGTCCCTGAGGGTCTCAGATTCCCCAGACAGACCTCACGAGACCCTCCTGATCTTCCCTGGTGGCTCTGCTTGGAGAAGCTGAGGATCAGGGTGCTGGAGGAGAGGGAGCCTTAGGGCATGGGCTCCTGCCTGCTAGTGCAGCTCTGAGGGGCAGCTGCCCCGGGACGGGGTGACGTGAATGTGGGGACCTGGGATTGATTTACAGGCACAGAGCAGGCCCACGGAGGTGTCTTCTCCAGTCCTGCCCATGACCACAGGCACGTGCCGAGGGCTACACCCACCATGCTGCGTGAGTAGGTTTCCCTCCTTGCCTAAATCCCCTGGGGGAGGAGGGGAGAGGGCACCCCGGGATATGAGCAGGACACAAGCTTAGGGCCTGTGTGTTGGTGAACCACCACCCCAGGGCCAGGCTGCAGGGCGGGACCTCAGACCGATCCCAAAGCAGGGCCCACATTCAGTGTACCCAAGCAGAGAACCTCCAGCCTCTGGGGGGATGGAGCTGTGCCAAGGAGGGTTGGGCAGGAAGAGGAGCCAGGAAAGGGTGCTCTGGAGGCAGGGGCAGCCAGGTCCTTGTTGGATTCTTCTGCCCCCTCTGCACTTCTGCAGAGCTGGGGGGTTGAAAGGCAGATGCAGATGGGCCCCTGCCTGCAAGTGCCTTGGTCTATAGGGAAAGGGGGAGGTCACGTTACTGTCCCCAGAGGGAGCACACAGGAAGCCACCTTGGGCTCAGAGACCCTCATTATTATTACAAGTATGTTTCATGCTACATGAAAATCATTCTACAGAACACATACATGAGGCAGCAGCTCTGCAGGCCTCTGTCCCAGGCCTCTACACGCCAGATGCCACGTGACGCACGCACAGATAAGAATTCTCACCAGCCTCCTGCAGCTCGGGGCTGGGAACCGTGATTCCTCGTTCATTGATGAAGCAGCTGAAGCTCTGAGTCCTGCCCAGCGTCACCAACAATTGCTCCTGGTGCGCTTGGACCTCACCTGCCTGCCTGTCTGGCCCCCCAGCGCACGTGCCTGCTGCTGCCCTCTCACTCAGGTGGGAGGTTTGAATCCCGGCTTGATCATTTACCTACTGTGTGTCCTTGGTGAGTCACTGAACCTCTCTGAACTTCATCTTCTCGCTTGCCACTAGAAGTATTTAGCAGCACTTGTTCCAGTGCGGCATGATTATGGATGAGTCACTGCAAGAGAAGCGCTCAGAGCAGGGCAAATGTCAGCCTTCGAACTGCTATTCTTAGTGCTGGAAACTCAGGGCTCTGTTCTGTCATCGCTCTCGAGGGGGAAGCAAAGATCCGGGGAAATTAAATTAAAGTGCTCAGAAGTCCCGAGCAGGGTGGGCGGAGGTGAGAGTTATGGTCGGACTTGGTCCCATGGCCTCCACAAAATACTCCACATGGGCAGGAACATTAACCTGGCAGGGAAAAAACAAGGCGCCAGCGAACAAATGTCCTGCCAAGGCAGAAAATATGTAATCAATTAGCCAGGCCTCCCACACCTCTCCAAATAACAATCAGACCGGGAGCCTCGCTTCCAGTGAAAGGTATAACAAGGGCAGGGTCAGAATACAAATACAAGAGCTGACCACAAACACACAGAGCCAATCAGAACTCAAGCGCAAACACACAGAGCCAATCAGAACCTGAACACAAAACCCTACTGCAAATACACAGAGCCATCAGAACCTGAATGTGAACACACAAAGTCACTCAAAACCCTAACACCAATCAGAACTTTAAGGCAAACACACAGAGCTGATTAAAACCCTCATTCTACTAGACCTGCCCAGGCAGCAGGTCACCTGGGGATCTGATTCCTCCTGCTTCCTCAGTTGTGCTGATGAGCCAGAGTTAGAAGGGCACCCTGTGCCCAGCGCCCTCCCATATATGCACTGGACAAAGGAAACTGAGACCCAGAGAAGCCGTGGGACTGGCACAGTCATTCTTCTGTTCCAGGTTCTAAATTGGTTTAAACCTCTTAAGCCACCTTTTCAGACACCGGCCTGCAGGCCAGGCCTCTGACCAGGAGCCCACTTATCTGTGTAAGAACTATGGATGGCACAGTGGAAGTTCTGCCTGGTATCAAGTCCTCAGGATGCCTGCATGCGAGAGGCCAAAAGGAAAACATAGACTTAGATAAACCCGTGGAGTCCTGTGGAAGGGTAGGTAATCAATCCTGTGTGAAACAAGCCAGGCAACAGCAGATGGGGCAGGGGGGCAGGGGGTGATCCTGGGAGCTGAGGGCTCAGAATCTCCCTGGAGACCTGGGTGGGGGAACAGTGCATGGCAGGGGAAGGGATGAACCAATGTCCTGAGGAGATAGGGAGTTTGGAGAGAAGGCCAGAGTGGCCTGAAGCCCGAGTAGGGAGGGGCTGAGAGGGAGGTTGCAAGGTGGGCTGCCCGAGAGCAGGAGAGGAAAGTGGGGACCACCCCAGGCAAGTGGGGGTGGGGCCCTTGAAGGGCTTCCACCTACAATGGCCATGACCCAGTTTCACTTTTAAAAGCTCTCTCTAGTTGCTGAGTGGTGTCCATGAGCCAGGGCAGTGAGGGACTGTGATATCCAGACTGAAGGCCTCAGGGGCTGTAAACTGGAAAGAAAATGGTCGCTCTTGGATATTGGGAGGCCTGGCCCATGGCTTCCAACACCACTACACTTCATGGCCTGGAGGAAGTCGTTCAACTTCTCGGGTCATGCCTTTCTTTTCTGCAAAGTAAGAAAGACTGCCCGTGCCCGGTAGCCTGTGTTTTGCTGATTTCTGGTTTTAGCCGAAGTCTGTTATTTGGGAATAGAAGCGACGGTGCCTATTAGAGGTGGAAGGACAGCGGCTTGCCCACCTTCCCTCCTATCTCCATCAGTGCATCTCCATCAATGGCACTCTCAGGTGACTTTTTTTTTCTTTTCAGTGCCAGGGATTAAATTCAGGACCCTGTGCTTGCCAGACAAGCTCAGGTGGCTTCTATACTTGATGTAGGTTTAGCCTTGAAGTAACCTGAAGATCCAGCTGGGAGCTAATCTTTGCATTTCTGTATCCATCCATCCATCCACCCACCCACCCATTGATGCATCCATGTATCCATCTACCCATCCATGCATCTGTCTGCCCATCCATCCATCCATCCATCCATCCACCCACCCACCCACCCATTGATGCATCCATGTATCCATCTACCCATCCATGTGTTTGCCCATCCATCCATCCATCCATCCATCCATCCATCCATCCATCCATCCATCCATCTGCCAATACACCCATCCTTCCATCCATTCATTCACCCAACTGTTAACCTACCCATCCATTACTGAGGCTTACTCTGTCTCTAGTAGTGGCCTTTGGCAGCCCCCATAAACTCCACTCCTGCCCTCTCCCAGTGGGCTTCCCTGCACTGTGGGGTTCCCTAGCCCCTCTGTTCATTGGCTGTGAGGCCCACCTAACCCTCACCTCTTGAGATGCAGTTACTTTCCTTAGTGAAGGAGATTCTCCCAGGACCAGAAAACTTTCTTAGACCACAATCATATATTAAGGAGGAGGTTTGAATCACCCGAAGCAAATACTTATGTGAGGAAATACTTTGGCGACAAATACTTTGTTCTGAACTGTTTACTAAATTAGCTCTTTCCTGGGCATTTTCAGACTTCATTTTATTTTAAATACCAGCAATAAAATAGTTTACATAATTAGTAGTAAACCCGACAGCTTGGTTACTGTTTTTTTCTGCTTAGAAATAAAAGGATACTGTGTGTGTGTGTGTGTGTGTGTGTGTGTGTGTGTGTGTGCGACCACATGCATGTGATTTCCAACAGCTCCAGTGTCCTGGGCTGCAGATATATACATTATTTGCCATATCAGCAACTCCATCCCAAGGGCTGTAGGCTGTGCGGAAGCTACCCCAAGCCCAGGGGTGGAAAGGGTTCTCCTCTAGGAGTCCTCAGCTGTTTTGCCTCTTCAGCTGACTTGCTGTGTGGCTCTAGGGAAGTCACTCGCAGTCTCTGGGCCTTGGGTTCTCATCTGGAGAGTGAGTGGGTTTGGTGGGGTGTTGCTGAGGGCTGCTGAAATGTGTAGGAGTCTGGACTTTAGGTAGGACTTGCGTCAGTGACTATCACAGGGTCTCCCTCCCAGCCCCTGAATTTCAGAGATCCACCAGCTGTCTGCACTCATGTGTCCAACAGAGACATCAAACTAGAGCCGCTGAGAGCTCACACCGGCCCTAGCTGGTCCTCAGCCCTCTCCCCATTTTGGCACAGAGCTCCTCCACGCTTCCCTAGGGCCGTGCCCTGGAGGTCGCCATCACTGCCTCCGTTTCTGATGTCTCCTACGTCCTGCTCCCCTGACTCTGACTGAACAGCCACCCGCCCCTCCTCACACCCTGCTCTGTCTTTCTCTGCTACAGAACTATGTATGGGGCCAACTTCAATAGCTTTTCTTTGCTCTTAGAACAGGACTCTACCGACCCAGAATGGGCTACAGCAGTGGACGCCACCGCGCTCGCATAGTGGGGTCACACTGGTGACTCCAGACCTGGATCCAGTGTCCCTGACAGGCCGATGATCTGTATAAGTGGGCTGGGAGGGGCCTCTGGGCTCTGAAGGCCTGGGCAGCACCCAGCTCCAGACGGCCCACCCGCTGCTCAGCCTGGTTCGCAGGCAGGCTCCTGGGTGAGTTGTTGCCCTTTCTGGGCTGAGCCCCATAAACAGGGTCTGAGGTGTACAGATGGTTGTCAAGGTTTAATCACATAATGGATAGGGAAGTTTGGCTGGTTCCTCAAAATGAGAACTCTGTAGTTCGATAACCTGTCAGCTCATTAAGGGAACAGGCCTTCATGGAGGCCCTGATGGGGCGCTGAGGACATGGCTGTGGGGGAATATCCCTAAGCTTAAGTGACACGACCCTTCCATGGTGATGGGGGTATAGGAGGGACCCCTTTGCAATACTCCAGTGTATCACCAGAGGGCAGCAGCTAGCTTTGCAATTGTCCCTCCCATTCTGGAAGTCTGATCTGGGGTAAAACAGATAGGAGGCAGGAGGGTGGAGGGTGTGGGCTGCTGGGTATGGGCTGTGGACTCAGGAGAGCACATCTCTGCTCCTGCTCAAATGTTTGCACACCCTCAGTCTCGCCCAAAGAGAAGCACCCTTAGCCACAGATGCAGAAACAGGGGCCTCCGTAAGCCCCTGGGGCTTCTGGGACATGAAGACCTAGGGGAGATTCTGGAGTTGTAGGGAGCTCCAAGCTAAGAAATGCAGTGGTGTTTCCTGAGAGGGGAAAAAGGTACTGGGAGGGAGAGAAATCATTGCTGAGGACAGAAAGTCAAAAAGCAGAAGGTGTCGGAGCTCAGCCTTACAGGTGGGATGGGAGAGCTAGGGACCTGGTGCTGCGCCTGCAGGGGGCACAGGCGCAGAACTCACCTGGGCGTGTGATCTGGGGCTCGGGGACACTGGGTGCTGCTGCCTGGCTGCCCAGAGTCTCGGTTGGGGAGGCAAACCCGCCTGTGGAGAGCTGCAGCCCAGTGTGAGAAGGCAAAAGTGGAACACACCATACTTCAGCCCTGCAGGTGAATCTGTTCCACTCTGGGAGGGTCACTGGGGCCCTGCGCTGCACGGGGATCTGGGCTGGACCTGGAGCACCACTGGATTTCAAAAAGGAAAGGGCAGGTGACCCTGGAAAAGGAGGGGTGGGGGGGGTGGGGAGAGGAAGGCTGATGCTGGGAGGCCTCGGGGCAGGGGGCTGCGAGTGGGCAACCTGGGCATGGTCAACTCTGGGGGATCTGCAGCCTGGCCAGGCACAGCAGGCTGAAGAGTCTGCCCTTGGCCAGTTGATGGAATCGACTGCCAGATGCAGAGGGCAGAGGCCTGGGGCGGCGGGTTCCTACATCCCTTCCCTGAAGCCAGGGTGGGCACCGCCACAGGCCCTCTGTGTGCACGTGTGTGATGTGTGCAAAGCGTGTTGGTGCACAGGCAAGGCCATGCCCCGGGCTGCCTCACTAAGTCACCCCAGTCTCCAGGGGCTGGCCCTCCTCCTGACCCCCAAGGGTGGGCATTTGCTCCTGTTAGTCTGCTGAGCCCCAACATGGCCCAGTGTGCATGCAGCCCAGGTGGCCCGCGGAGTGCCACACCTTGGGGTTCACCGAGGTTTCACCCTGTGAAAACTGTGGCCTTGGACAAGTGACCATGCCTCTCTGCTCTGTCCTGGCCTCCTCTGCACAACAGGATTCAATGAGCATAAAACCTGAGCTCCCTGGATGGCTGATGGGGTTAAACCCAGCGATGGAGGACAAAGAGCTGGCTTCCGGAGAGGGTAGCTCTGCACATGATATAAATCCTAACCTAGTCAACACACCTGGGCTCGGGTGAGCGGGGGTCTCTCAGGCCCTTAGCTGACCATTGAGGATGGAAGGAGGAAGGGTCCTCCCTGAGAGAAGCTCCAGCCAGGAAGGCCGGAGTGGCTCTGGCAGCCCGGACAGCTGCTCTGGAGTCTGACCCTGTGCCCTTCCCTCCCTGGTGCTCTGGGGTGAAGGCTCCCATGGCCCTGGAGTAACTCCCAGCTGGAAGGCAGCTCCCACTTCATCTTGAGGGAAGGGCTGTGGCCAGGACCTACTGCAGGAGCCGCTCCCTCTGCCCTCTGCTCCTAGCCTCAGCATGAAGCCTGGTGCGCAGTAGCCCTGGACCCAGAGAACCGCTGCTGCCTACGGGCGGCCTGGGTGTGGGGGAACCCAGGTCTAGATCTGCAGGTGCCTGGGGTTCAGCTGGCCTCAGAGGCTGGCAGGCAGGGCCCAGCTATCCCATCACTTCAAACCCTGTGAGTCTCACTGCTAGGGCCTCAGAACCACTGTCTGCTGCCAACAGTGCCAGCGGAGACTAGAACTATCTGTGTCTTGGAGCCTCTGCCGAGTTCCTTGGCAGCAGGGTGCACATGGGGCATGAGGCAGATGCGTAGGGCTGGGCCTCCAAGGCTCCCTGTCCCATCCCAGGCGTAAATAAAATTCCATCTTAGCAGAAAAATTCCGTCTTAGTAGAAACTGGTGTTTTCAAGTAGAGTAACTCCCAAGTGGAACCATGGCAGGTGGCCCACAGAGTGGCCTGTGGCGTAGACACCACCACCCCTAGGTAGATGCCCAGGTGATGCGTAACTTCCCTAGTGGCTGGGAGGAGAACTGCAGCTTCTTCTAAATCCCTGGTTTTGAGATAAGATTCTTGCCTGGGGTTGAAGGTGGGGAATTTCAGTTTCAATATAACTGAGAAGATGTGTTTACTTGTTCTGGTTTCCAGGCCTGGATGATTTCTAGGTGGGAGAGAGGAGTAGATGCCCATGTGCATTTGTTGAATGGTTGAATGAATGAATGAATGAATGAGTGGATGGGTGGATGGATGCCCATTCGCAGAAGACGGCGTCTGTCATGCGCTGGATGCGGCTCCTGAGCAGACGCCAGAAGGAAATTCACTATCCAGCAGCACGGGCGAGGTGGCGCCTTTCTTTGTATCAACAGTGAAGAAAGCATTTGGGCCGCACATTAACAGATGAGATTTCCAAAGAAAGAGGAATTTCTCAAAAGCAGACAAATCCCTCTGCTCTCTGGACTGAGCTGTTAATGTGCTTGTTTCAAAAGCAACTCCATTGTTCCATTAGAACACAGCCCAGAGGACTTCTATTCAGAAGCTGCTGTCTGCTCCTGTCTGGAGTGGCCTTGTCCCTCTCGGACACCTCCTACCTCCATGCCCCTGCACCCACTGCGTCCTCCACCCGGAACACCTGTCCCCAGCCCTCTTTGTCTAAAGCCAGCTAGAGCCACTTCGAATGCCACCTGCATCATGATTTCCCCAGGCCCCGAGTCTGATTCATCGGGGCACCATGTCTGAATCTTTCCTGGGACAGAAATCACTTTATTACTTGAATTGTTAGCTATTTATCTCCGTAGCTTATCTCCCCTCTCTCTTTCCATTCCACAAATATTTATTGTTCCTCTCTAAATGCCAAGTAGGTCTAGGGGGAGGGAGAGAGAAAGGACACCCGAGTTTCAGAGGGACTTGCAGTCTGCTGGGCATTGAGGGGAGGGACCGGCTTCAAGCTCACCCGGACTCCCTGTGTCCTGTATCCTGGGCCTTGCACGCAGACTGAGTCCCCAAGCCTGTGGAGGTGGGATAGGGAGTGGGATCTCCTCCTCTGAATCCCAGGCTGGCTCTTCCCATTTCTTCCTCCCCAGCTGGAGGTGAATCAGGAAGGTGGAGCCGCAGAGCCCTGAATTCTGCACCAGGTCAGGACCCTGCCCTGCCCAGCCTCTTGGTTCCAGCTCTGCGGGGCGGGCAGGGGCACATTCTTTGCAGGACTTGGCACTGGGGGTCTGGGCTCCTCCGTGAACGGCTTTATCCTCCTTCCTGGCACCGCCAGCCCATCCTTCACCCAGCACTCAGGACCGACTTCCCCAAGGCATTCACAGCAGGCCAGAGCCACCAGCGGCTTCCAGAGCACGGATGAAGAAACGCTGTGGCAGCACCCAGCTCATGACAAACTCCTCCTCACCCCAGGACGTGCTGTGCCCCTCACCTGGAAAGCCCTGCCTGCCTCCGGCCCTGCCTGGCTGGCTTCTGTGACCCCATGATCTCTACCGGGAGGCCAGGCCCTGCGGGAAGTTCTGCCTTGCCCCCACCTAGGACATGACTTCCGGTGCAGGCCCACCACGCACTGCAAGCACTCTTCTTTTTGATTTTAGACTCATTCTGTAGCTGCATCGTCTCCCTCCCTGCTCTATAAACTGATGTTGTGCCCAGAAGTTTATCCTCCTTGTCATCCGTGAGACACAGGAATTGACTGGTGGGTGGGACTGTTGGGAGGGACGGAGGCCCAAGTGTCCTCTCCGAAGCCCACCAGAGGCCTCCCAAGGTTGCCCAAGCATCTCCCGGGCTCACAGATGACCGGGACTTATAGCTGACTTACTCTTAAGAGGTGTGTTTGCTCCCAAGAGGTAGACCACTGTGGGCCTGACCTGGAAAGGTTTGTCACCCTCGTGGGCCCCTCTCGAGTTGCTCTCTGCTTCCTGTCCACCCTGCTGCGAGGGGCTGTCCTCCACCGGGCCCCTC
The DNA here is from genome assembly GCA_004027915.1 of Capromys pilorides. Taxonomy (NCBI): domain Eukaryota; kingdom Metazoa; phylum Chordata; class Mammalia; order Rodentia; family Capromyidae; genus Capromys; species Capromys pilorides. The sequence continues at coordinate 27,265 of PVKN010002688.1, forward strand.
TGCCCTGCCATCCTACCTTGGGGCCAACTGGCTAGGGACTGAAACAGGAACCAAAATAAACCTGTCTTTTAAATCACGGGCATCAGGTATGGGGGCCCAGAGATGAGGACAGTACCTGTTACAGTTTGTGTCGAGGTGTTCCTCCCTCCCCCTCCTCCCCGCCAGTGCCTCATGCGGTCATGGGGTGGTTGCTGGAGTTTTTTGATTAATTTGTGATCCAGTGCTGGGACTGTGGGTGTGAGCGCTGCACCTGCCCTGGGTCAGATAATTTATGTACAAATGTAAGGTGGGAGAGAGGTCAGCTAGCAGCCCCAGCCACTGCCTCTCCCGTTGGCTCTTTGCTGTTTTCCACCACCATGAATGGCTGCCCTCTGCCATGTGCCACTCTGCCTTGGAGCCAGCCGAGTATGGACTGAAACCTCCACTAACCTTGAGCTAAATAAACCTTTCTCTTCTTAATTCTGGGTGTTGGGTGTTTTGTCCCAGCAATAAGAGAAAAGTAACAGAGACAGTAACTAAGATAGCTGCATTCTGTAGAGTAAAGGGTTCAGAGCCTGGTCACCCAAATGGGGCATCTTGGTACCCAGAATACTTTAAGCAGAAGGTGTCTGGGCAATGGCGGGTGCTGGGAGGACTCTCTGACCTTCCCCTGCAGCAGGCCACAGGGAAGCTCTCTATTCTCTGCCAGCCTGGGATCACACCCTGAGACCTCTGCCTGTCCTCACAAAGGCTCCCATGTCACCCAGAACGCTTACAAAGAATGCATTTGCTCACTTTCCTCTTACTTATCTGACTTTTGTTGCAAGGACCCAGCGAGGAAGTCAGAAAAATAGAAGGAAAGGGTTTTCCCTCCCCTGTGTGAGGAAGCATGGGGTTTCTGGCCCAGACAGAGGTGCCTTCCTGGCTCAGCCATCCCCTGCACTTGAGTCCAGCAGGGGCAGGTGGGCAGGTCCTAGGCAGGTGTGAAGACACAGATGGGCAGAAGCCAGCAGAAGCCATTGTCATGTGTCATAAGCTTTGCCCCATGTGAAGGTGGCCCCTGGATGCAGACCCCAAAACCAGGATTTCGGAGGGAGAGGGGTTCTCCTACTGCTGGAGGGAAGAAGGGAACATTGAGCTGGTGGCCCAGGGAAACTCTGGGCATGGTAGAGGACGTGCATCAGGGTTGTCCCACGCCGGGTGAGTACGCCGGGGCCATCACTCAGTGCTGCCCTTCAGACACTAGCCAGGGGTGTTCCCGGAGGCCCGAGCTGACTGGCACGCGTGCCCGCCCTGTGGAGAGCTCCGAGCAGTCTCCAGCACTGGTGCCTCCTGAGGAGGGAGGGCAAAGGGGAGACAATGCGTGCCATATCATGCCTGCCCCTGGGATGACGCCTTCCTACCCGGCAGGTCTCAGCCCCCTAAGAATCCCCTTCCCAGAGGCCCTGCCTGGCTCAAGTCTTCCTGGGCTCTGCCCCTGCCTTGGGTCCCGCTCAGTCACCATGCGGGCCCCATCACTGTGGAACGCACACTGATGAGTTGCACCAGGCCAGGCCTTGGTGGACGGGCAGTGAGATTCCCTCAGATAAAGCCCTGCTGGTCCATGCAAACCTGGGAGGGCTGGGTCCCAAGGCTTGGAACTCACTCAGAAGCCCCGGTGTAGACAGCCTCCGACCAGCCCCAGGGAGCACGGCTGGGCATCAGCCTGCATGAGCTGAGGCAGACACCTGGTCACCCCTTGACTTCATCCCTGGGGCCCCACCAGCATCAGAAGAGCTCAGGGGGTCCCCAGGCTCCCTGGTATGTTAGCCCCCTTCTCTTCCGCTTCTCCAGCTGAAGAGGAAGCTCTCAGACAGCTGCAGGGTTGGGACTCTCTCCCTTAGCCCAATTAATTGGTTAATATCTTCATTTATATGTAAATGCAAACACTCCACCATCACACCACCCCCCACCACGGTGCCCCGCAGCCTCCCTGTGTTCCCTCCAGGGGCAGGAGACTGAGATCCTGTTCTTCCTTCCTTGCCAAGCCCCTGGGTGCCACCAGTAGGGCTGCTTGGATCCCTGAGGTGCTGTCTTCCAGGAGAACAGCAGCATGGCAGAGGCTCAGGGTGAAGCTGGGAGGCTGACTCCATGAGGGGAAGAAAATAGCATGGGCCACAAGGCCGAGAGACTGAGCTAGGTTAGGTCGCTGTGTGGCCTTGGCAAATCTCGTACCCTCTCTGGGCTTTCTCAACTGTAAAACAAGGACAGCAGCAGAATGTCAGGGTGGAAAGAGGTGGCTTCGGGTCTGACCTAGATGGTGTCATTCCAGGAGGACCCTCAGATGGGCCCCTTGACCTTGTTGAACGTTAATCCCTTCTTTATAAAGCAAAATCCAAAACATCCTTGAGGCTGCAGAAAATAATAGTGCCTGCTTTGATTTAAGGGCTTGTTTGTGAAGATCCACAGAGAAGCAGTGTGTGTCTGGAGGCTTTATGAGATTCGTAAAAAGGTGAGCTTTTGGTTTAATGGTGGTGAGGAAGGTCTGCGCAAGACAGTAACGGTAAACAGGCCCGGCCCTGCAGCCCTGCCTGCCTGTGCTTTGAGCAAATTCACTTATCAAGTTCACTTCTCAGGCCCTCCTGGGGCTGCAACAAGCTGCTTGCCATTGTCACTTAATTCTGGAGACCAGGACACTGAGTCACAGAGCTACCAGCCCCAGATTTCCCTAATGCCAGGGAGTGGAAGAGTCAACATTCCAGTGGGGCCACTGGACACACTGTCCGTTCCCTGGGATTCCAGGGCAGTTAGGGGAAGCTGCTCCCAGGGAGCCAGGGAGCTCACGGGACGGGCAGTGGGGTTTGAACCCAGGTCTTCTGGCACAGCACCGTACTATGCTTTGGATGAGCCAGGGAGCAGGAGCCAGCAGGGCGTGTGGAGGTTCCAGGCGGTCTCTGAGTTGCCTTCTCCACTTAGGCTTTCGAGCCAGGGACTCACTTGGGCCAGGGGAAGCAGGCTGGACAGGTCAGGCTAAGTCAGGCCGGAGCGCCCAGGAGGTCCCAATCACCATTCAGGGGCTGGGGCTCCACAAAGCACAGAGGCCATTGGAGAACTCGCTGGTTACAAAATTATGTGTGCGTCTGGTTCCCAAAATAGTTATTTTCTTCTCCAAAATGAGTTTTTATCTCTTTTCCCATCTTGATTGTAACCTGCTTGCCTTTGGTGGGCTTTAATATTTTAGGGTATCCTGGCTGCTTGTGTAAAGCGGGAACTGGAGAAATTTCAACTGGGTGGAGGAGGGGGTCTGTGAGCCATTTACCCGCCTCTGCAGGCCCCTTCTGGGTCGTGTGACAGCAGATTCCCCCAAGGAGAGCAGGGGACCGGCAAGGTCAAGCAGGGCTCCTGGCACCTTCCTGGCCTGAACAGGCTTCCTGTGCAGGGCTGTGGGGCTACGCGCATACACTCCTGTTTTCTAGTCCTGCGCAGTTCTCATTTTTGCTGTCCCCAAGGGCCAGGCAGTATCTTTGGGGTCATCTGCTCATTTTGCAAACTTCACTGTGTACCTCTTAGGTGCTGGGTGCCAGGCCAGGGGCTGGGGGTGCCAGGCGAGGGGAACACTGGCACTCCTGAAGCCCCCAGGCCCTGTCAGGGGTGGGGATCTGAGCCACTCTGGGGCTTGATCCTGAAGACAGCCTAGCATCAAGCACGTCTTGGGCGCCCTATAAAGCCCCAGTGACGGTGTGTGTTGCATGGGCTGTGACCACAGGGACGCAGCATCTCTATCTATGCAGTGAGAGCGCCCTCTGGAGGAGGGGTGGGTACTGGGTAGCTACAGCCACCCCGCCAAGGGGGCTTCAGTTCTGTCCAAGGCAGGTGACCCGTAGATGGACCTGCGTGGGTGGGGTTCTGAAGGCTGATGGGCTTACCAGGTGACACAGGACAAAGGCCCTTCGGGAGAAGAGAGACCCATGTGCAGAGAGGATCAGAAGGATGAGTAGGATCAGTCTCTCGAGAGTAACTAGGGCTGTAGGGACCCACACACCTGGAAAACAGCAGCCTGGAGCAGGGACCTGATTGGCTCAAATTTGCAGCCACACCTGGGCTAGGAGCTCAGCTGTGTGAGATCATTTTCCCTCCCAAGCTTGTGCCCATGTGGCCAGAGCCCCTTAGGGAACAGTAGAGTGTGTGGCCTGGGCTTCCAAACTAGCCTGTCATTCCCAGCTGTGTGAGGTTAGGGAATGGACCACCCTCTCTGGTCCTTCCAGAGAGCAGGTGGGAAGCCTGCCTTGCAGGGCTGTTGGTGGAAGCTGAGGAGAAGCCGTGGCGGTGGCGCAGCCCTGCTGGGCAAGTCCTCTCGGCAACCTGCCCACCGCCTACCCGCCCCTCACTCACCTCACGGTGGACTGGTACACCAGGTCCTCCCGCCGGCGGTAGCTCTCCATGTGCGAATAGTTGGTGGAGAACATGGCGTCGAATGTGAAGATCTTCTGCTTGATGGTGCCGCCGTCGGTCACCTGCCAAGAGCATGGGGTGCTGCAGGTGAGCTCAGCGGTCCCACTGCCCCTTCCCCAGGACACTGCCCTGCCCTGGGCCCCAGCCCCAGCCCCACTGAGGGAGACCTCACTGCCACCCCTAGGGCCCCCCCACGTGCAGCAGTGGGCATTGCAGGACTGCAAAGCAGGGAACTCAGAAGGAAAGGGACTCCCAGTGCCTATAGCTGTGACAGAGCCAAGTGGGGAGGGGCGGGAGTCCTGCTGTGGCCCAGTGGCCCAGAGCCCCTGGGGAGCCCAGGGCAGGATCAGAGCCACCTGAGTGGGGTTTGAAGCGCAGGTCACACCTGATGCCAGAACCTCAGCCCTCGAAAGGAAAGAACTGAGAAACAGGAAGGAAGAGGAGGCCAGGGCCAGGGCCAGATGCGGCGCAAAGATCTCACAGAGAGACCAACCAGCTCATGTGTGACAGCCTCCGATCAGTTCTCAGAGGTAGGCGCCTGCAGCAGGGGCAGCCCTTGCGTGGGCTTCCCGGAAGTTGTAGGGAGAGCAGAGGCTGCCTGAGAAAACGTGGACGTGCCTTCCAAGCAGAGACCACAGCGGGAACACCAGTCCTGAGGTAGGACGAGGCAGCCAGCCTTTGTGAAAGTTTCTGTGTCAGGCGCCTGGAGCAGAAGTGACAGGAAGGAGAGGGCCGTGGCCTCAGGCAGAGTGCGTGGGATCACGCGGAGAGGAGGGCTGCACAGGAGCGCGCTGTGTTACTCATCTGGCTTAGGGCAGGATCGTTCAGGGGGGCGGTGAGACCAGACTGAGGGGACTGGAATGTTGCATGGGGCTCCAAGTAGCTGCCCTCAGGCCAGGCCAAAGGGGGAGGCCCCAGAAGGTGACAGCTGCGGGGGGAGGTGGGGGTCTTGTTTCCTCAGGCGCTCAGCTGTGCACAGCTGGTGTAGAGCCAGACCCAAGTGTCCCGGTTCCCCGCTGCCCCGCGCCGCCTGCCCATGCCGCCTGCGCTGCCTCCTGCTAATGAAAGTGTTACTCCACAAAGAAGCAAGGTATGTGTTGTCACTGTTTCAATTATTTATCTGTTTACTCGGCCGCAGCTTTCCGCTTGTCTCAGCAACTCTATTATAGACCAGGAGCTCTCGGTCTCTCCCGCTCAGCTGGGCTCCGCGCTAACAGCCTGTGATGGGGAGGCCTCACGCCTGGGCCTGGAGAAGTGAAATTAACTCCCTGCGGCTGGGAGGGAGAGGCGGGGGGAGGGGCAGCGGCCGAGGGCGCTGGGCTTCTCCAAGAGGCTGGAGGCTCAGAGGACCTGTCGCCTGGCTGGTGGGACTGGCCCAGAGCCCTGCTGGTCTTCACTGACACAGCTGCCCCCAAGCAGACGTGGATGACAGGTGCCCGGGTGGCTTAGGTCTATCACAGGTCTAGGACAGCCCCCCCCCCCACATACACATTTGCTGAGTACCAGCTTTGTGCCAAACACGGGGATGCCCATCGCTGGGCAGCAAGGCCTTGGAAGCAAGGAGGACGACGGGACCCCAAGCACCCGTGGAGGAGTGGCTTCCCAGGGCAGAGCTCCTGCCCTCTGAGGAGCCAGCTCCTGTCGCCTCCGCCCGGGACCCCTGGACGCAGGCACTGGGCTCAGGGCTTCTGGGACCTGGCGCTCTGAGCAGTGGAAGATGCCTCCTTGCTCTCAGAGGGCTCCACGTTGGCCCTCACCCTACAGCCCCCCAGAACCTAAGCCCGCCTTGCTGTGTCTGCAGCAGGTGACACTCACGGAGAGCCCGTGGCTGGCAGTGCCCACATGGGTGGCACAGGGGCCAGGTGAGGAAGAGGCCAGAGCTGCCTCTTCTGTGCCTGCCTCTCCACACCCAGGCCTGGGGCTCCCTTGTACATCCAGCCCAGCTCCTTCCTCCACCCCTCCTCATGCCCTCAGCCTCCGTTTTGTTTGTTTCCCGTGGTACTGCCAATCAAACCAATGCCTTCAACCTGAGATACATCCTGGGCCTTGTTTTTTTTTTTTTTAAATTTGTTATTTTGAGGTGGAGTCTCACTGAGCTGCCCAGGCTGAGCTTCTAATTTGTAATCCTCCTGCCTCAGCTTCCCAGAGTGCTGGGATTACAGGCGTGTGCCACCACGCTCGGCTCCCCTGACAGTCACTTGGCCCTTTAGAGAACCAAAGTACTTTTCATCCCAGACTTCATCTAGGGGTCACTTCTGCCTTCCTTTTCCAGTGGAGAGCATCTAGCAAGTTCTGGAGGCGTGTTTGGTTATTATGGCTGGTAGAAGGGGGTCCTGCGTCTGCTGACAGAAGCCAGGGATGTTGCAGACCACCTGTGGCACAGAGACCCACCACCCGAGGAACTGACTGCCCTGCTGTCTACAGGCCACTGTTAGGAATCCTGGTTTAATCCCACTGCAGGGTAGAGCCTCTGGAAGGAGGCAGAATAGGAAGCAATTCTCCCATTAGACAGATGTAAAAACTGAGGCCTGGAGGAGCTGAGTGACGGGCTGAGGCCCCACATGGACTCTGGCTCTTCTTGGGGCAGGGCTCCTGGCTGTGCCACCAGGCTGGGGCAAGGAACAGAGCCCAGCCTCAGCTCCACTTGGGGGATGCTGCTGTGGAGGAGCAGGGGGTGTGGGAAGCAGAGTCCACACCACCTGCCTCACCGCCCCATGCTGTGCCCCGCCTCAGGTGTGGCTGTTTTATCTCCTCCTAAAGTGTGCCAGCCCCATATCGCCCCAATCTCAAATTTCACTCCATTTTTTTTTTATTACACAAAGGAGAAAAAAAAATCTGTCAGTAAAACTGTCTCCTCAAATTTATTCGCCGGACTAAGGGTTTTATTACTAGGGAAATACACCCGCACCCACACATCGGCCGCGTACCCACACACCCCGGGTAAAGCACGGGGAGAATTATTCGAGTCATAAATCGCTGCTTCGGGCTGAGGGACAGGGGAGTTTCAAGGACGAGGCTAGTTTCTTTGGTTTTATTTACATCTTTTTCTCTGGGGCTGTGTCTGGGGTCTTGCTAGCAGCCTGGGGAGTTAGAAACTGCTTTGTTGTGCCTGCCTGGGACACTGGGGACACTGATCTCAGAGGCAGAATGACAACTGGAAACAGTCACCACCACCCGGTCTCCCGCTGCTGCTGCTGCTGCAGGCTCTTGTCCTGCCCTGCACCACCGAAAGCAAAGGGAGACCCTCGCTAGCAGCTGAGTGATTTTTGCAGGGGAGATTACTGGGGGCTAAACCCAGGGCCTTTACACGAAACTCCATTCCCAGTCATAAGACCTGGGCAGAGGGTGCGGCAGGTGCCAGGCCGAGCATGGGCTGGGGGTCGCCGCCTCTTTAATTCTGGAAACTTCTCTCCAGGCCCAAGTTCTGCAGACAGAGTTCTAGGCCACAGGAGAGGAGGCGAGGATTGCAGTGGTGGGTGCAGCCCAGCACACCTGCCTGAGGACCTGAGGGGAGGTGCCAGGTGCTGGCTCTTCCCACCTGCAGGGGGCTTCTGAGGATGAAGCTGGGCTGATAGCTTCCACCACTCAGTGGACTTCTTGATTTTTCTTGATGCTTGCTACTGACTGTGTGTGTGCTCTTCAACGAGTTAGAGCACCTTTTCAAGTCCCATCTCCTCATCTGCAAATCGGAGATCACTCAGTGTGCCCCTTGTGAGGGCCAGGGGAGGGGAGTCTTATGAGGTCTTGTGCAACCCTCCCTGCCCCCCAGGGCTGGGGTTGCCGCATAAACTGGCTGTGGCTGAAACCAGAGGATACCAGGAGGCAGGGCATGAGGGAGGGGGTCAGACCCAGACAGGCAGGCAGGTGGGAGGCTCTGGAAGCCCAGGCTGTCTCTGAAGAGTCAGGGAGAGAAAGCCGTGAGTCACTAAAGCAGCCCAAGGGTGGTCTGAGCCCTGAGGTGCCCCTAAGGTGTCCTGGTGGGGTGGATCTGGCAGACACACAGCAGTGAAGCCAGCATGGCACAGAAGCTACCTGGGCTGAGCCAGTCCAGGGCAAGTGGGGTTTCCCACCCACCAAAGCAGAGGCGCTTCTGAGACGATGTTGCTCACTCCCTGAGCAGAGTCTCATCAAACAAGTGAATGGAGCCTTGCACGCAAGTGCTGGGTAGGACGTGAGCTCTGTGAGGGCCCTGTCTGTCTCTGTCCCTTCCTTGCTTTATCCCCACAGTTCTGCACAGGGCACTCAAGCCATGGCTATCTGCTGAATGAGGGATGTTGGTGAGATGGCTCAGTGGCATTCTTCCCAGTGCCAACAGCTCTTGCTACTCTACAGCGTAGCCCTAGCCCAGCCTGCTGTGGCTTCAGACCATCACCCCTCAGGCAATGCTCCGCCAGGAGCCAGCGGGGTTGGCCCCAGCATCACCATTTTTCTTGAAAAACTAACTCCGAGGGAGTGGCAGGTGACCTTCCCAAACACGCCCTGTGGCACTCAGCCCTCTGCTCAATCTGTAGGAAGCAAGGGGCTTCTGGGTGGGAGGTATGTGGAGCTTGGTGTGACGGGACACATGGAGGCCTTGGGGGCCACGCGGCCCTGAGTTTACATCCCAGCTGTGTCACCCTTAGTCACATCTGTGTGGCCTTGATGTGGTCTCTGTGTTTCAATCTCTGTAGCTGCAAGAGAACCATCACACACACCCCTCTGCCAGGGCCTCTTGGGAGAGCAGGAGAGGTGGGCACACAGCGACAGACAGCCCATCGGGTGGCTGGGCACCCGGCCATGGGAGCGGCACACCCATCAACACAGTCAGCCCCTTACCCGTGGGCGTACATTCAAAGACCTGGTGGATGCCCGAGAACACAGCACTGAGGTCCGTAGAGACTACAGCTTTCCTGCATGTATCTACTGGGATCAAGTTGAATTTATAAATTAGGCATAGTAAGAAATCAACAGCAATAGCTGATACAAAAGAAGTAGCATAATGTACTGTAATCAAAGTTATGTGCATGTCCTCTCTCTGTCATATGCAATATGCATGCATATGTGTAGCCAGTGACCCACCTGACAGTCAGGCTGGCTAGTAAGTGACTGACAGTAGGGTAGGATGTACAATGCATACTCTAGAAGAATGAATGATTCAAATCTCAGGTAGGCAGGACTGGGGTGGTGTAAGATTTCATTACCCTGGGCACAATAGCAAACAATTTAAAATGTATCAGTTGTTTAGCTTTAGATTTTTCCATTTCATAGTTTCAGAACAGGGTTGACTGTTGCTAACTGAAAAAGGGGGAGACCGTGGTCATGAATCTACTGAGTGCTTCCTTAGAGCGTCTTGACTTTATGTAGCCTACAGGCAGGGGGCTGACTGTGTTGGCCCCACACAGGCTGACTGTAGACCCCACCCTGTAGACCCTGTCCTAAATACAAAAAAAAAAAAGCTAAGCATTGCTTTGAAACTATAAAGTCATAAAATTCTATGACACATAAAATTCTGTGGTCAACATATATTCCCTATGGGTGGTGGCAGTGGTGGGTGGCACGCACAATTGGTGCTTAGGAAAGCGAGGTCCCTTCCCACCTTGATGGCGTCTCTGCCATCAAATCCCCAAATGACTAGCTTTGCTCTGTAGAAGATTCTGAGAGGCCTAAAGTTGGGCTCTGAACCCCACAGGCTGTCTCTGTGCTCCATCCTGCCCTGGGCCTCAGTTTTCCTGAAAGTTCCAGGAGGGTAGAGGGTGATGACTCCTCAGAGAACTCTTTGAACCCCACAGGGCACCTTGCTCTGGTTCTGGAACCGTCCGCTTCTCACTGCCCCTCCAGACTGCTGGACCCCGTGGCAGGGCTGGCTGCTCGCCACCCACCGCAGCCAAGCCCGGTGGTTTCTCAAATGGAGTCACCAAAGCATGGCCGGTGGGCTTGGCCCAGCCGGCAGCATGAGAACCTGCTGGCCAGACAGGTGTATTTTAATTTGTCCTTTTTTTTTTTTTTTTTTTGTACAGAGTCTCACTATGCAGCTTGGACTCTTAGTGATCCATCTGTTTCCTGCCTCCCAAGTACTGGGATTACAGGCGTGCGCCACCGTGCCCAGACTCCATCGCCAGCTCAGCTCGCTCTAGAGCAGGGCTGGCGTGGCAGGCAGGACCAGGAACCGAACCCTGGCCCCTGTGCTTCCCTAAGCAAGGGCTTAGTCTGCTGAGCTATACTGCCAGCCCTGGTATATTTTAATTTGAAAAAACAAATACGTCTCCAACTCTAGCTGTCTCACCTACATCCCTGGGTGCTGTCATATGAAAAAGGGAAGGGGAAAAAAAGGAAAGGGGGAAAAGTCACCTCCGCACGCCCCCAACCTCCTTCTCTTTGTGTTCCACAAAACCAATTATAGGTTGGAAATAGCTGTAATAAACTTGATATCCCACTTACAGGCCGATCCCGCCAAGGCTGGGAAGCATAATCGTGGCAGACAGGAAAGTGCTGTTTTTGCTGGAGCTGTTTGAATTGCCTGCCTACATTACTCCAGCTCCTCTCCAGCCGGGAAGGATTTCGCTCTCTTGGAAAAGGAGCAGCTGAGGCCTCTGCATCTGGGAGTGTTTGCAAGGTGGGTTTTAATGAACCAATTGGCTACAGATTTGCCAACGGCCCCAGGACGCTTGCATCCGCTGGGCACAGGTTCAGATCCCAGCACAGGCCAGTCATACTTTTGGCTAGATGGGCAACTGTGTTCCCTGCCTAATAGGTTTGCTGGGGTGGAGGAGGCACTGCCTCAGACAATGCAGGGGACACGTGCTGAGCCGGGGGAGGGTCGGTTCCTCTGGGAAAGCATCCCTGACTGGGCTCTGGGTTCTCAGGCGAGTCACCGTTTGACTCGGAGCCTCGGTCTCCCTAACTGTAACATGAGGGGTGCAGATGGAGCTGGTGCTTCGAGTGTCAGAGTGCCACAAGGCACGTAAACAGGTAGGGGCAGTGTCTTGTGACCTGCAAAAGCGAGTGGACACGGTTGTGAAAGGGGACAAAGGACATTGCTAGAAACTCCCTCTATGCCTGCCATGGGCTGAAATCCCTTTCCATCTCGTTCAACCCTGCCTGTTGGGCACAGGGACTGGTACACAGGATGTGACACAAATGTGCCTTCATGGACCTGCCCCCTTGTCCAGACACTCAGAGAGGATGCGGAGCAGGACCTCCCCAAAGCCCAGGGCCAAGGTCCATCAGGTCAGGGAGGCTCCTCAAAGGATCGCTGAGGTCATGCCAACCCCAAGGCTCTGCGCCGAGCCCTGCGTGTGTGCGTGCGCGTGCATGCGTGCGTGCGTGCGCGTGCGTGCATGTGGCTGGTGGCTGACCACGTTCCCTGAGCTGCGGCGGCGCTGTTAGGGGCTGCAGACCTGCCTAAGTGCGCACTTGCTGCCTCCCCTGGTACAGCGGGCAGCTCCACAAGCAGGGACCGGTGTGTTTGGTAGTGCAGGTCCCTAACTTCTAGAACAGAGTGAATTCTGGTTCCATATTTCTTATAGAAATGAATATCTAATGTTTTTAACTGATGTACAAACTATGATCAGAGAAGGAGTGCTGTCTGCCCAGGCTGCCCAGCTGGCACCTGATGACACAGAGATTTGAACCTGAGTCTGATCAGGCAATTCAGACAGGAGCAAGGAGGAGAGGGGGTGTTCTAGGGAAGGGTGCTCAGAGGAAGGTGAGAAGAACAGAAGAGCGGGGAGACAGGGGACAGTGACGTTGGCCCCTGACAGTCCATGGTGTCTGGGGAAGACACAGGGTTCCTGTCTTTCTTGTTGCCATGGAGATCCTGGACCACTCTTCCCCTGAACCTCCCCGCCCACCTGCTGTCCACCCTGGAGTTGCTCTTCCTGATGGCTGGGCCAGAGGTACAGCCACAAACAGAGAGCAACCGGGGAGAGGTGCACCGCACCCCCTTCAGAAGAACAGGAAGAAGGGGCAAATCCTCTGCTGGCGCCACCCACCTCTCTGGGTGGCTGGGTTCCAGCCTTCCTCTGTCTCCCCTGTGAGCTCCAGTTTCTGGCTGGGCTGGGCTTGGGGTAATTGGCTTCCCCCAGCGTGTGTGGGAGAGCTGATTCTGACAGAGACAGCTGGTGTCATAAATTGTCTTGTCTCATCTGGTTACCACACGGTGGTAGACAGCAGCCCGGGGACGGGGGCTGGAAGGGAGTGGCAGGTGAGGGAACGGCTGCGGGCTCCTCGCAGTCCTGCGCACCGCACTTGGGCAGGTGCTGGGGCAGGTGTGAGCGGGGGTGGGCAGTGGATGTGCGAACAAGAAGAGCTGCGTTTGGTGGGGGTGTGAGGTGTCAGGAGGCATGAGGTGTGCTTCTGAGCCGCGTCTGTGTGTGTGTGTGTGTGTGCGTGCGTGTATGTGCATGCATGTGTGTGCATGCGTGTGTGTGCATGCGTGTGTGTGAAGTGAGAATGCCCACTTGCAGTTCTAGGCATCTGCATGGGGAGGATCCTGAGGGGAGCGTGCAAGCACACGCATGTGCGTGTGGCGCTGTGTGTCCTTGTGGACTCCAGGTGTGTGCGTGACGTATGCACTCATAACTGTAGCCCCGCAGAGATGCCCCGCTTCCTGTCCCAGGCTGGCGGCCCAGGTCACGTCAGCCCCCGGTCTGTGTGTATGGGGAAGTACCCCCTAGATGTGCTCGCCAGATGTGGGGAGCATCAGGCACCCCCACTCCTTGCCAAGACACTGCTGGGACGCTCCGGGACCCCTCCTTACCTTCTCACACCACTGCCCACACTGCTGGGCCAGTAGGTAAGAAACAGGGACACAGGGCAGGACTGGGTCGGTGTCAGACCAGACGCCCATGCTTCCAAGCATAGCACAATCTCCAGGGACCGAGGAGGTGTGGGTGTGAAAAGATCTGTTTCCTGGAAGTGCCCCTAGAGGTTCAGTTCAACCGGTGCTGGGCACATCTGGATTCTGCACTTTTGACAAGCCCCACGGAGCCATTAGGGTGCAGGAGTCACACTCAGGAGGCCCTGCCTCGAGCCGCTGGGATCCCCCACCAGCACCAGTTGGCAGCTTTCTCGAGGGGCCATCAGTGGCCAGACTCCAGGGTGATGTAGACTCCCCCAAAGAGTACAACTGAGGCAGCCTCCCCCCCCCAGCCAAAGCACCCACCCACTCTCCCACCAAGGTCTAAAAGCAGTGGGGCAGGAAGGAGGGAGGAGGGAATGATCCACTCGCTGCCTCCCTCAACCTTCATTTCCCTAACCCCAGTGACCTTGGCTTCTCATCCATCCATCCATCCATCCATCCATCCATCCATCCATCCACCCACCCACCCATGCATCCATCCACCCATCCATCCACTCATCCATCCATCCACCCACCCATCCATCCATCCATCCA
>PVKN010002689.1:0-41042 GCA_004027915.1 Capromys pilorides
TACCACATTATGGCGAGCCTGTTGCTCTGTGTTCACCTCTCTGCCATCTTGCTGGAAGTGGCTATATATATATATATATATATATATATATACATATACATATACATATACATACATATATATATATATATATAGAGAGAGAGAGAGAGAGAGGGGGGGGGAGCACACCTTAATTGCTAACTTGTCCAGTCTAGGCTTAAATTTTTAATCTTTCTGTGTCTTACCCTGTGAGTGCTGAGATTACAGGAATGGACCCCTACACAGTGGCTAATTGGTTTTCTTTTATTATTGAGCTAAGTTTTTATATATTCCAGATACAACTCCCTTATCAGGTACCTATGTCACTGCAATTTTTTTTCCCATCCATAATTTGTCTTTCTGCTTTCTGGATGGGATCCCTGAAAGTTTTACATTTTCTTGTTCTAAAGTCCAGTTTGCTTTTCTTTTGTCAATTTGAAAACTGTCAAAACCCAAGGTTAGAAAAATGTACACATATGTTTCCTCTAAGACTCTCACATTTAAGTCTTTTGAGATTATTTTTTTGTCTAGTGTAGAGTAGCTCCCAAGTTCATCTTCATATGATTATGAAATGGTTCAAGCGCCATTGTTGAGGATGGTGTACCTGTGATTACAGGTGTGTGCACCAGCCCCACCCGTGAGCATTTCATACCTGTCACAGACCTGCTGGCATTGGCCTGTGCTCCTGCATACCTCACCCTTCTGTGGTGTGGCAAAGGGGGGTAGGCAGGCTGGGGTGCAGAGGCACGGCGAGCCTGACCCCAGATCTCTGCCTGGCCAGGTGATCGCCATGATCAAGGGCTTGCAGGTGCTCATGGGGAGGATGGAGAGCGTCTTCAACCAGGCCATCCGGAACACCATCTACTCAGCCCTGCAGGACTTTGCCCAGGTGACCCTGCGGGAGCCCCTGAGGCAAGCGGTGCGCAAGAAGAAGAATGTGCTCATCAGGTGGGATTTTATAGGGGCCTTGGCAGGGGAAGATCAGGAAGCTCCAGGCATAGGCGAGGGGAAGGTGCTGGGCTCGTCTGCCGCTTGCCTACCCTCTAAGTGTCATGAAAACTTTCTAGCAAGTTCTTACAGGACTTTTTAAGAGACTGAACATCTGAGATGAGTAGAGTTTCAGTCTCTGAGTTTAAAGTCAGATTCATCATTGTTCATAGCTTTGGGAACATGGTCAGATTTCTTTTCCAAACCTCAATCTTCTTCATTTGTAAAATGGGGATGGTGCTCCCTGCTTTGCAGCTGTGGTCCCCATGGGCATGGGAGAACAAAATGAGACACCCACGTGTGCATCTGTGTTCAGCAGCGTGGAGTAAGGTGGCAGCAAGTATAAGGTCTTAAAACTTTAAACCTATATTTAATTAGATTAATGAGACTCCCCCACACCGCAAAGGGGAAAATCACCTCCTGCCTCCCGCAACTCCTATCCCTTTGTACGTTCCCAACTTTACAACATGAAGTGGGCACCAGAATCCTGCTGAACAACTAAGCAAATGCAGATTCCTGACTGTACCTTGACTGTTAAATGAACATGTGTGGGAAGGGACCAGAAACAAGTGTACATCACAGGAACCCCAAGAACACGGAGACAGGGGATCTGGGACACCGTGGACCTGGGACACTTGCAGAGCCTCCTTTCAGGGTCAAGAGCCAGCCTGAGTCTCTGTCCTTCCCCCCACAGTGTCCTGCAGGCCATTCGGAAGACCATCTGTGACTGGGAGGGGGGCCGGGAGCCCCCCAATGACCCATGCTTGAGAGGAGAGAAGGACCCCAAAGGTGGCTTTGATATCAAGGTGCCCCGGCGTGCCGTGGGGCCATCCAGCACCCAGGTAAGCAGCCTCAGCTGCAGGCCAGCTGCTTTGACTCGCAGGCCAGCTGGGCAACTCACAGTCATCATGGCTGGACCACAGGGCAGCAGGACTGAGGCTCGCTGGTCAGGGGGCACAGGGTGGAACAGCTGTTCTGGGCTTCTGACACCTTGTCCTGATATAGGAAGAAAGACCACTGGCCTAAGATTCAGGAGACCTGGATTCTCGTCCTAGACACCTGTGTGGCCTTGGGCATGTTACATGATCTCTCTGTGCCTCAGTTGTCTATTCTGACCAGTAGGGCATATATTGCATTGACCTAGTCTAGTATCTCCTTAGCCTTGTGGAGTCAGATTCCGAGGTGCAAGAGGAGTTTAGGTGGCATCTGTATGCATCTACCCTGTCCGTCTTTAAGAACCTCTACCACCCTCTGCAGCGGCACCCTAGTGTGGAGATCTGCAAGTTCTGCCTCCGACGTTCTGTATGGTCTTGGATGGCACCGTGAGCTCTCTGACCCTGGCTTCTCAGGAAAATAAAAACTTGGAAATGAACTTGTGTTACCAGTAAAACACTGCGTTTCCTACTCCAGCATCTCCCAAAGCAAGTGTAGAGCACCTTGTCTGCCCTTCTGCACATTAAGAAGGAGCCTGTCCCTTACGGAAAGCAGTCAGAAAATTACAAGGGAAAAAAGAAAAGAAATAAACTGAGCAGTGGAATTAAGTTCTTGCCACCCACATACGGACAGTTCCCAGCCTGCTTTTTTGCTGTATTAAAGAGAAGCAGATGATCTTACTGCAGGTTGAAGGGTCTCCCGGCCCCAGAAGCCCCAGCCTGGGAACCCTACACCACAGACCCGTGAGCCTCTCTGCTCTGAGGCCTCTGAGCTTGCCTGTCGGACCCCTGCGGACCCCTCCCTGTGTGTGTGTCCTTGTCTGGCTGGGTGGAGGCTAGGCATAGCGCGATCTTGGCAGGGTCATCATAGCTGTCCTTGACTTCATGTCCTGCATGTCCCCTGCTAGTGGCAGGATGTCCTAAGGACACTTCTGCACACCATTCTGTGCTGTATGGAGGGTCTGAGCCCCGGCAGGGCTGGGCAGGGCCTCCAGGCGCTAAGATAGAAGTAGAGATGAGGTGCCCAGAGGCGTCATGTATGGTGCGGAGCCATAGCAGGAGAGGGCCCTGGACTGGGTAAGAGTGACAATAGAGGGTCACAGACTGAAGCCCAGAGCCACTAGTCATATTGGTGACATAGACATCCTTAATCCTAAGCATCCTAGGACGGGAAGAGCCCTTAGAGATAAACTAGTTACAGTCCCCTCCCTTCGACTCGCAGGCGGGGAAACTGAGGTCCAGAAAGCAGAGGTGACTTGTCCAAGCCCCAGGTGAGTCCCAGGCAGAGGTGGGACAAGCACCCAGGTCTCCTGACTCCTGCCCTGGGGCTCTGTTGTGGCCTTCAGAGCATACAGGACAGAGGCGCCTCCCAGAGGCTGCTCGGAGCTCTCAGCGCCGTGTTCCCGTAGCTGGGGAGAGAGCCACCCTCCTCTGGATGGAATCAGCTTTCCCATAGGTAGAACTAGACCGAGTCAGCATCCATGGCACCTGAGACACGTGGACCCTTGAGGACACTGGAGGCTGGTACTAGGGAGTGCGTGAGACGTGGTGGCCCCCAGGGTCCCAGGTGCTGGACTACGCCTGTCACGTTTGCCCTCCCCGTGAAGGGAAGCTCTGCTCAGGGTGGTAGTACCAGGCTGCTCCGTGCCGGGCAGTAGTGGGAGACCCCAGGCCAGGTCCAGAGGCAGCGAGAGGAGCGCGGATGTTGGGAGGTTGGACGTCTTGGAGGTGGCCCAGCAGTCGCGATGGCTTTCCCACCGTATACAATACCTCTCGCTTTTCTCTCTCTCTTTCTCTCTCTCTCCCTCTTCCCTGTCTCTCCTGCCCCCCATCCCCTCTTCCTTCTCTCCTACCTATGTCTTAGGCCTGCCAGTGGTCCCCGAGGGCTTTGTTTCACCCCACTGGTGGCACACAGGGCCGAAGAGGCTGCCGATCCCTGGTATCACTCCGCCTGGCTGGGTTGGTCTGGGTACCTTTCTCCACGAGGCCCCGGGCACGGACTAGCCTGGCTCCTCCAGGCTCCTTGTAGCCCGAACATGCAGACAGATGACGTGGAAAGATCTAGATTGGCAGGCAGAACCACCCCACTGCTCTTGCGCCCTTTGCATGTAGGGCACTGGGTAACAGGAGGAACTGCCCAGCAGCCTCCTGTATAACCCTCAGTCCACCCAGGGTCTTGGCCAGGCTGTGTGTGCAGCCCAGGCCACCAGAGGGCACCATCATCCATGGATTCAAAACACCAAGGATCAGAAGCCTAAGGTGGTTGGGGGGAGTTACCATGTTCTGATCTTACGCACTGCACAGCTCCTCAGAATGTGAGAGCTGAGAAGGCCTGGTATGAGAAAGCATCTAGCCCATGCGCCCCTTGTTAGGTAAGACAACTGACGCCCAGAGCGGGGACTTTAGCACCTGAGGTCACACAGCAAGTCAATGGCAGTACCTGGCCTTGAGCCTGGGTCTTTTGTGTCCCAGTCCAGTGCTCCACCCGTGGTGCCGCCGTGACTGTCTGGGAAAGCAGCAGTGACTTTAGCGTGGCATGGAATGAGGGTCTCCTCCGATGCCCTGGCCCCTGGCTGCACGGGGCAGGCAGGAACCTCTTCCTGAGCTTTCTTGAACCATACAGGGGTGTCGTGGGGCCTCTCCTTCCCAGGATGGCCTGTCTCCAAGAGCTGGGTGTGTGGCTCAGTGACAAAATGCTGGCCTAGCACGCGTGAGGCCCTGGGTTTGATCCCCAGTACTGTGAAAGAAAACAAAAATTTTCACAGCTCCAAATTCACTGCTCCATGTAAACCATGTAAATGGGTGCTTCCTTAAGACCGTGCTTTTAAGGGCAGAAAAGAACCACACCATAAAGCAGCTTCCCCGGGGCGGGACGAGGCCAGCCCTGACCTCCTCTCACTTTCTCTTTCAAGCTCTACATGGTCCGCACCATGCTTGAGTCACTCATCGCGGACAAAAGTGGCTCCAAGAAGACCCTGCGAAGCAGCCTGGACGGCCCCATCGTCCTGGCCATCGAGGACTTCCACAAGCAGTCTTTCTTCTTCACGCATCTGCTCAACATCAGTGGTAAGTGGCAAGGCCTGGCCGGGCGGCCCCGGTGTTCTCAGTCTTGAAGCAGCTGAAGCTGCCAGGTTAGAAATCACAGAGACCAGTGAATCCAGAGGGACGTATTTGGCCACCAAGCGAGGAGGAAAAACCTAAAACACCTTTTGGTGGAGCTTGAGAAGGCCACGTTTGGTGCAGCCGATCTGAAAGCTCACTTTTTGTGGTAGATTCTTGTGGTTAATTTGTTACTAAGTTCTGAGGAAAGGGGACTCAAAGCCAGGAATGCATTCACACTGTCGCAGTGGCAGAGCAGGGCAAGCCTTGTGGTGCTGAGGGGTGCCCCCCTGCCCCCCAAACTCCAGCTCTCACCAAAGCCAGGAGTGGGCCACGAGCTCCCTAGTATCTTTGTCCTAGCCTAGGAGGCTCCCAGGCTGCACCCCAGTTCTGCACTCTCTCCTGTTGTTTTGCCTCCTAGGGTACATGCCGTACTAAAAAGGGTTGAAGGTTGAACAGGACTGGGTAGGGAAGGGGTGGTCACCTAGGAACAAGAGAATCTCAATATGCTAATGAGAGTGATGCTAACCCACGGTCTGTGGTTCTTCATTAGGAAGTGGCCCAGGAGACCTTCCAAGGCCTCAGTAGTAAAGGATCCAGAAATGCCTCGGGAGGGGCTGAGGGAGCCTGTATCTCAGTACAATGTTATTGGCATAAGGAAAATACTTTTTAACTTGGCGTGCATTTCCAGGATGGCTCTGTATGAAGCTGGTGGAAATGACAGGGAAGCCAGAGCTCTAAAATGTCACTGTCCCTCTGCCCATGCACCGCCCTCTCTGTGAAGTGTGACAGATGCCATTTTCCAATAGATGCTAAGCTGGAGGTGGTGGCGTCTGCTGACACAGCACCCACCATGGTCCTAGCACAGTGATGCTGAAAGCAGTAACAGCTAGTGAAGGCAGCAGGAGCCAAGAAGCACAGAGCTGTCTGGGGTAACCCAGGCCCTTTGTTTCTGTTTTCAGAAGCCCTGCAGCAGTGTTGCGACCTTTCCCAGCTCTGGTTCCGAGAATTCTTCCTGGAGCTAACCATGGGCCGGCGAATCCAGTTCCCCATTGAAATGTCCATGCCGTGGATTCTAACCGACCATATCCTGGAAACCAAAGAGCCTTCCATGATGGAGTAAGAGGCAGGACAGGGGCACAAAGAGGCTCTTGGGGGTGCAAGGCAGTTTTCCAGTGAGCTCCATTTTTTTTTTTTGTAGAAGAAAGCGTGAGTGGCCTAGTGGTGAAGCCGTGAGGCCCACCAGGGGAGCACTCGGGCCGAGGGCCAGCTCACACACAGTCGCTGACCTCAGAAATCTCCCAGCTCAGCTGTCTTCCCTTGACTCTGTCAGACTCATAGCAGCCAGGCTCATGGCCATCTCTGGGAATCAGGAACCTAATATCCTTAGCCACCTCCTGACTTTTAGTCCCAAGCTGATGTTTTCAGGCCTTGACTCCTTTGACATTCAGACTTAGGTTTTCCCTGGGTGGATGTAGGGTGAGTCCTTCCTGTACAGAGGCACTAGCATGTCAGGGAGAGTAGAGAGTTCCTCCCTCCTAAGCTGTTTGTCCTATCCCCCAAGCCCTCATGTTCCCCAGGCCACATAAATCTGCCCTAAATGAGAACAGCCGCACGCTGCTAGCCCTGTTTCTCCTCTTCAGGTATGTCCTCTACCCCTTGGATCTGTACAACGACAGCGCCTACTACGCTCTCACCAAGTTTAAGAAGCAGTTCCTGTATGACGAGATTGAAGCTGAGGCAAGCGTCACCCTGCTGTTGTCTCTGTGGTCCTTTCCTGAGAGGCTAAATTTTCCAAATCTATAGCAAGAGTGCCATAGATTTGGACTGACTGATTTGTAAGAGAGAGCTTCCTGGTCACCAGGTGTCTTAGTTTGTTTTCTCTTGTTGCTGGAACAAATACCCAACACTCAAAATTAGGGAAGGAAAGGTTTATTTAGCTCACAGTTACTCGAGTTTTTAATCCATATTCAGCTGGTTCCAAGGCAGAGTGGCACACAGCAGAGGGCAACCTTTCTTGGCGGCAGCTAAGAGCAGGAGAGCTGGGAGAGGCAGCAGCAGCTCAAGCAGCTAACTTCTCTTCCTTTACATTGAAATGCAAATCACCTGCCCCAGGGGAGATGCAGCACTCACACCCACAATAATCAATTACAAATTCCAGAAGCATTCAAATGCCTGCATGAGGCTTTTGGGGGACACCTATACACAAACCATAGCACCATGGTTACCAAAAGTAATCTTGTACAAATTGACGCCTACCCGCACACATGCACAGTTTGAGGCTGGCTTCCTTTCTCCGCTGATCTGCAGACTGTTCTGTACCATGGGGAGTTCCATGTGTACATAGACACACCCAAGCATTGTCACCTCCTGAGTCACAAATCCTGACCCTTAGCTAAGCCTAAGACGTAGGGCTCACACCCTTCAGCACAGTCTAACCTTGGGCAAACGCAGAGAAGAGGCCTGGAAGGGAGCCTCAGAAATCTGGCGAAGCTCTCCGAGCTGGTTCCAGCAGGGGAGCCCCTTGGCTGTGGCCGAATGTCCACTTTGGCCTTGTAGTGTCTTGGCCTGGAGTGGAATCTACTGGAGATCTTGGAGCTTGAATCCCAGACTGAGGCCTCAGTTATGTGGGTGTGAGGACAGCACTACCCAGAACACTGCTGTGTTCTCTGCGCCATAGGAGGAGTAGCCAATAAAAGATAATGAAAGTTTGTAGAGAGTTGACCTACAGAGCTGAGAATTGAATAGGAATCAAAAAAGCATCACCTCAGGAGATGCCTCCTTTGCAGTCAGCCTTGCATAGTGCGGCTACCAGCTGAGCCCTGTCCCTCTAAAGTCCTCCCTTAGCTGTTTCCTGCACCAGCTGCGGTTTTGCCTCTCTGTGGCTGCTATGCACTTGTTTTGCACCTTGGTTGTGATGAGACACTGGAATGTATTAAGAGCAACGAGTTTGAAGAAAGCAGCTTTTACATTTCTCCTGAGTCTCCATGAGTGAATTTTCCAAATAAAATGAAGCGAAAGGAAAAGGCAGATTAGCAGAGAGACAGATGAGGTGGGCAGTAGGGCTGCCCCAGGCTGCTGGGAGTCACCACAGGGCACCGTGGGTGTCCTCTGCTGTGCCCACCGTGCACGCTGCTGCGTGACGGCCCAGGACTCTGTGTCATCTGCTGGCTGACCGAGGACCTCCAGAGCAAGTGGCTAGACCTCCTGAGCCGCAGCCTCGCCATTGTGTTTCTCTCACAGCTCTTAGGCTTCTCACCATCTTGTCCCCTGCCCTCTTGTCACATGTTTCTGCAGTAAGACCAGACAGATGGCACTGACATTGTCCCTTCCTCCTCACCAGGTAAACCTGTGTTTCGATCAGTTTGTCTACAAGCTGGCGGACCAGATCTTTGCTTACTACAAAGCTATGGCCGGCAGGTAGGAGAGCCGCCGAGACTGGTTCTTGGTGGACACAGCCTTCTGTTCTCCCTTCTGCACCTAAGGAAAGTCATGCAATTGCATGGCTGGTGGGGGCACTAGCGAACAGTAAAAAGGAAAATAAAGCAGGTATGGCAGGTCTGGCGCTAGGCGTGGGAAGCCGGACACTGATGAAGTTGCTCTGACACTGATGAACGTTGATGAATGTGCAGTGTGGCACAGTGACGAGGGAGGTGACGCACTGTCAAAGCCCGTGGGACTCAAGGCCCACGCAGCAGTTGTGTCTGGTCTAGGGCTGGGAGAGAGGAAGCCAAAGGTTGTCTGAAGGAGGCAGCATCTTTGGAGTTAGACGAGGTGAAGAAAGGGACAGGAAATGACAAGCAGAAGAGCTTCTTGTGCAGTTCCGTTTGAAACTTCTGAGGTAAGAGTGTTAGGAGGGTTCCAGGGACACAAGGGTGTCACTGCACCCAAGGCCACTAGGGGGCACTGTGTGACAAAGCTGGAGAGTTGCAGGGCCCATGCTGGGCTGTGCAGGCCTTTGTTCCAGGCGTGAAGCCTTGCCGAATGGGGTCGGAAACAGCAGTGCCTCCATCTGATTTTCCACTTTAAAATTCACTCTTTAAGATTATGGAGTGGCAGTGAATAGAGGGGAGGTCAGCGCGGTTGGGGGTGCGGAACCCAGTAGAAGCCAGCAAAAGCGTCTGAGGCTCATCGGTGTTGCCAAAGTGTGTATGGGTTTAATAGTCAGTGTGCGCCCCTGGCTATAACCTATGTGATTACTAGTCTAGAAAAACCTCAGGTACTCTGAGAAATGATATTCCTACTGGAAATCCAAGTGGACTAGCCAATAATTTCTAGAATAGTCCCTTACCTCCTTGGATTTTCTTTCTTGGGAAGAATTGGGTTCATTTTGCTTTTGACAATTGAAGTTGCTCTGACATATTTCAAATAGGATCCCTTGTACCATGGGTACAGGTTGTCGTCAGCATAGGACAGAGCTAACACAGGTGACTCCTACATCGACCGCAGAGTGAGCATGTACTTAGGATTTCAAGGAAGCACAGTGACACTGCTGTCACACAATGGTTTCTCAGTGAATGCAAGGGAGCCACGCATGGTGTTGCATGCCTGTAATCCCAGCACTCAAAAGGCTGAGGCAGAACAATCATTGCATGTTCGAGGCCAGCCTAGGCTACATGGTGAATTCTAGGCCAGTCTGAACTGCATAGTGAGACCCTATCTTGAAAAAGGAAAAGCAAAGAAAGAAAGAAAAGTGGATTACATAGGATGTGGTCCTATGAGCTGGTCTGCCACCTTCTACAAGACAATTCTGATTGAAAATATTGTCCCAGGTGTAACAGACTTTTCCACATTCAGTCCTCTGTATATGTAGTTTCTAAAATAACCCTCCGCAGAACTACAGCCCTGAGTCAACAGTACTTCTTGTGAGACCAGTGGTAATTTAGAGGAGTTTGGGAAACTGATAAAAGCACAGGGGCGACGGTAACCTCGGTCAGGTCGTAAGGTTGGTGCTGTTCACTGAGAAGCAAGATGCAGCCCCAGGTAGGAGCCACATACTCCCTAAAAACATTTTAGTACAGTAAGTCCCCAGTTTACGGGAGAGCTCCATTCCAGGATAATGTTCCTAAGTCAGATACATTTATAATCTGACAAAGTGAGTCTTAGGCAGTACACCTAGGAGAGTCTGCAGCTCAGTTCATAAGTTAGGGACTTACAATAGCAATATTTTGTTTATTCATTTATCTACTTATTTATTTATTAGGTACAGGATCTCGCTATGCAGCTCAGACTCATAGTGATCCTCCTGTCTCAGCCTCTCCAGTGCTGGGATTATAGGCATGTGCCACCATGCCCAGTTTCTGTGGCCGGGGCCACCACAGCATGCAGTACCAGGAATTGAACCCGGGTCCTTACACTTGCCAGGCAGGCACTTAAACCACTGAGCTATAGCCCCAGCCTGGCAGCTATATTTTAAAAGGAAAAGAAAGTATGTAAAATTAATTGGGTATTGTATCTTACTAAACTCAACACATCAAAATACTGTAATTTTAGTGTGATTAAGAATTACACCTTCTTTCTCTAAGCCTTCATACACTAGCGTGTGTTTTACAGCACATCTCAGCTTGGAGCAGCATCATGCCAGGTGTTCAGTAGGCACCCGTTACCTGGGGACATGCACACATCTCTAGTCTGAGCTACTTGAGAAGCTGAGTCAGGAGGAGCACATGCTTGACCTAGCCCGGGCCACACAGCAAGGCACTGTGTGAAAATAAGAAATGACATGTGCTGGGGAGGTGGCTCTGTGGGTGTGCTCCTGGGAGAGGCCCGCGACACCAGCCACACAGAAGCTTGGGCTGGTGGTTGCTACATTGGACAGTGTCAATATACTTTATGTCTCTTGCCTGCTTGAAATCTTTAGGTGGCCTCCAAGCACATCAAGAATACATTTTGCCCCTGCTGGCACCGCTGGACCAGAGCTAAACTGATTCCCACACAGTCCTTCCCAGCACACCCTGTGCTTTATCCACGCCAGCCAGCTCCCTTTTCTCAGACAGAACAAGTGTATGGTGTCTGTGCTTTCCTCTCACAAGACCACAGTGGCCCACTTGTGGCACGCATGTTATTGTGTTCTTCTTTAAGAACTAATGGAGTGAGGGCTTTTCCTAATCTGAAACCTCAGTATTGCAGCCTTGGCACTTTGAGGTAAACCAGTGGGTTTTAGATCCCAGTTTGGCGCAGGTCTCTAGAAGTTCTGCCATCTCACTGCACTAGACCATCTTCAGGTCTCTACCACAGAACTTAAGGCTTTCCCTGACGTCCTGGCTCCACATGACCCTGCCTGTGCCTTTCCAGAGCATTGGTTACTCAACAATCAGTGTCTCAGCCTGGAAGATAATAGAACCCCTGACTCAGGATTGCTGGGGTTAAAAGTGACTGCGTGTGCATGCATATGTATATGTGTGCACACATACCTGGTAAAGAGTTCATGCTGCACATATGTTTACCATTGCCAGAAACCATTCTAGGAAAACAGTTCAGCTCTTCTTCTCATCTTTAACTTAGAAACATTCTCTCGCATACTGAGCTTTCGTGGGTGAGAGGAGCTGACAGCAGTTGTGTTGGAGGCTTGCAAGAGGGCCCTCTGGGTAAACACTGGGGTCCGGCATCACCGTGGCGGGGCTTTGTGAGCCACTCACTGTTGTGTTTACTGCCCCGTTTCACTCTGATCCTTTTCAGTGTCCTGTTGGATAAACGTTTCCGAGCTGAATGTAAGAATTATGGAGTCATCATTCCGTATCCACCATCCAACCGCTATGAAACGCTGCTGAAACAGAGGCATGTCCAGGTATGGGGGAGGAGAGCCACAGGGGACAGGGACAGGTGGGAATGGGAATCTGTGAACTTAGTATGGAGATTAAGAAATCAGGACCCTGGGAATTGCCTCGTGTAGATTACCAAGAGTAGATGTCACACAGCCTCAGGATCTCACACTCAGGAGCTTCATGGGTTGCATGATAGAGGCTTCTCGGCTCGTTTCTAGCACATTTCCAGCAGCCATGGCCACAAAGCCTCTGTCCTGTGCACACTCGCTGGAGCCCGCTTCTTTCGAGTAGCACTGCTGAACAGAGATAGGTCCATCTGTCCCTGGACAGAGCCTAGACGTGCGTGTAAGTGAATGAAGGCTGCGGCACATGGTATTGGAATCCAACACCATGGGTTAAACACAGGGCAGAAACTGCTTCACTTTTGTGGGATGGTTTCTGTGAACACCAGATCCCAGTTGGAGGGGAATCACTGCTGGGAGCTGAGAAACTTAGGCATGGCTAAAAGTGTGGAGGTAAAGCCAGGTACCATGCAGATGCCCTGAAAGACTTTGTGGGCCCCCTGGTGGCACAGTGGCATCTGTGCATATTCTGTGGTGTTCACTGTCTACGAAGAGTCAGGGCTGAGGCCAAGATGAGCACAGTGAAAACAAAGGACCCAGCCTTGAAAACCCTGGACCCTCCCTCTGCCATGCGAAATCCAGAAGCAATAATCAGAAGAGGAATCAACACACCCTTAAAGCCAAGCATGGTGGCGCACGCCTGTAATACCAGCACTTAGGAGGCCAAGGCAGGAGGATCTGTGTGAGGTGTGAGTTTGAGACCAGCCTGAACTGCATAGCGAGACCCTGTCTCAAAAAGACAAAAAAAAAAAAAAAACTTTTTCCACCCACCCAGCCCAAGGGAGAGCTTTCCTCTCAGCCTCTCAGATGACTGCAGCCGGCCACAACGCAGCCAGAATTAGCTACCAGATATTAAATACCCAGGGTTCATGTGCATGTGTGGTCACAGCATGGGCCCCTAGTCAGCGGTAGAAAGCTTATCTGAAGAGAAAAGCAGGAGAATAACATACCTAAGAGCAGTCACTTGGCACCCAGTGAGGCACGGGGTGCGCAGCAGGTGCTGACTGAACGTTGGTTGGTGTCTGCGTGGTGCGTGCAAGCGTGCTCATGCGTCCCTGCGGATAGTAACTGGTGCTGTCTTTTCTATCCTTTAGTCAGCCCTCTGTGCTCTTGCTTTTAAATTTGCCCCCAGGCCTACACAAGGCAGGCCACTGCTGAGGTGGCTGCTGGTCTTTTGTGGCTGATTTGAGCACAGGGCTGATACAGAGAGAGCGTCGAGCCTGAATTTAGGGTGTCAGCAGAGGCAGTTATTAGGGTGCAGAGTCTGCCCTAAGCCCCCCTCCACAGGCTGAGTGAATGGTATTTTTACTCAACTTTTTATATCTTAATCCTACAGGGAAGTTGGAGGAATAACACAATAAACACTTGTCTACCCTATAGCCAGGTTCATAGAGATTAATGTTTGACTATATTTAGCTGACTTTCAAATATATGCTCAAGAGGCCTGTGAGATAGCTCAGTGGAATAAGAGCTTGCCTGGCAAGCACAAGGTTCTGAGTTCAAACCCTGGTACCACAAAACAAAACAAATATATGCTTAGATACACACAGTAGTGTCAGTTTGTGTATACATGTGCATATGTTAGAATAAGTACACTTCTCTTAACCAGCTGAGCATAAATTACAGATGCCATGACATTTCATCATTGCATTACTCAGCCTGTATGAAAATGAAATAAAATTACTGTACTTGGGAAATTTAACAGTGCCGTTTTCTACCTACAGCTCCCATTTGTGCCAATATCTCTCATTTTAATGCGTATACTTTCAGTGTGTCACATCTTGTTGCCGAGTGTTAGCATGAATCCTTAGTAACTGCCCCCTTCTTCTGCCACCTAGCTGTTAGGTAGATCCATCGACTTGAACAGACTCATCACTCAGCGCATTTCCGCTGCCATGTATAAGTCCTTGGACCAGGCCATCAGCCGCTTTGAGAGTGAAGACCTGACCTCCATTGTGGTAAGAGACTGAGGACTGGCAGGCTTTCTACTCTGGGATGGTGAGACTAGAATCCCAGTTGGTTAGCTGACACAGGGTCGATAGAAGAGAAGCAGTGGGTCTTTTTCTGCTATGAACCAGCACAGCCCTTGGCGGTCCCAGGGAAAAACAATCAGGATTTAGAGAATATAGATGAGACAAAAGCTGAGGTCAAGTGGAGTGACCTCTCTCTGCATCGAACATGAAGACTAGACAATCACCATAGGGGCATTTATTTATACTTTTGCAAAGTTAGTATCACGAGACGCAAGGTTGCCTAGCAACTAATGACTGGAATTGTCTCGGACAAGATGTTTTTTCAGGACCCAAGTATTTCCAGATTCAGCTACTCCCTACATCTTTCCTGTCTGAGTAGGACAGGAGAAAAAAAGACTTAATTGGAGTGAGAGTAATCGCACCCTCCTAAACACTGGGACACGGGGCAGGGAGCAGAGGGGGAATCTCCTTGAGGCCTCCAGAGATGACCAGTCCTTGGGCACAGCTGCATGTACACAGGATCTGGACCCAGCACAGTAGTAGTCTACATGGGGCAGCATGAGAGGACCCAGCCAGCTCTAACATTGAACATTTAGTTCTCTGTTGTCACCGCTGCAAAAGTCTTAATAACTTTTTGACGTTGGACGCCATGTTGGCACATTACACTCTGCAGCCCATTCCAGTGCTGCGCATGCTCAGAACAGGCCTGTTCCCTTGTTCTAGAACGCAGTAATTGGAGCTGCTTTCTTTATTTTCTCACCTCAAGAACTAGAATAAACTTTACTGATAAGTTTTTAAGTTAATCAAAGGAAACCTTTAATACTTCCAAAGCAAATGAGTAGAAGGAATGAAGAAAACTTAAAAAAATCCTTTGTTAGACTATCATATTAAGAATTGTTGTGGACAAAATCTGTCCAAGCTAAGATGAGTGGGAAGAAACCTCGAAGTCATTCCTGGAATGTGGGGTTCCTAGAGTAGGCACACGCATGGATGCACAGAGACAGAAGGCTGCACTGTAGTTGCCAGGTGGAAGCAATTAGTGTTGAGTGGCTGGAGACCCAGTAAGGGAGGCTGTGTCTCTCAAGGTGAACGGTGGTGGCCGCTGCACAGTGACCACCCTGAAGTCCATGTACCAAGCCACGGGGACTGAAACAGTAGACGTGAGGGCATAATTCTCTGCAATACAAAGAATTACTCAGAAAGGAGCCTTGAGAAGAAATAAGATGGAACATAGTCTCAAAGTGACTCCGTCAGACATTTGTGAACTCCCGAGGGAGTGGAATAATTCTACAGTGGTTTAAGCAGACAGGCACCGTGGGCCATGTCTTGGGATTCTAAGTCCTGAGATCATTGTTTTCATCCTGTGATCTTATCTAAAGTGTATACTCTTAGTCGTATCAGGGAAAAATATTAAGCTGTATCATATGTCATTATTTTTTTTAAAGTAAATAGTACTTTACAAAAATGCCATGTCCTGGAAGGCAAGGAAAAGTCTGAGAAGTGTATAGAGATTAGAGATGAATGACTCTATGGCACTGGATTTCACGACTAAGTACCACATGAGCCTGAATCGATTCCTGGAGTGGGGTGAGGTCTTAGTGGGAAAATGGAGAAGGGGTAGATGAAGTCTGTGCTCAGTGGTAGCGTGCAGCTCAGTTCATCTCATCTTTAGCTCATTGTACAGTGGTTATGCAAGGTGTTCAGGAAATGGGGTAAAGGATCTGCAGTTATGCCGTTTCAGCGGCTTTCCCATAAGTCTACAGTTACTTAACAATAAAGGGTTTATTTTTCTTCAGTGAACAAAGTGGCAAAAAACAAAGTGACCAAGAACTAGGACTCCAGAATTAGACCTATGGGAGGTCCCACCCTGGCCCTGCTGTGTACTCACAGTGCCATCCTTGTCAGGGGCCTTACGGCCTCTAAGCCTGTTTCCTTGACTACAGTGGAGAAAGAACTAGAGTGCATCTCATGGTATTGTTAGAAAGATGCAATAAGATAATGTCTGGGAAGAATTTAGCCAGCTTTCTTGTATTTAATAAGTCATAGCGTACATAAAAGGAAACTCAGGACTGGAATGCAGTGGTCTCACAGAGAAAATTCCACACTGCCTCTATGAGGACCAGGGCCAAGCAGCTGGGTCCCGGCTCACTTATATCAAGAAGTGCATGCTGCCTTCTAGACCTTAATCCATCCACTTCCATTTCCAGTACAGTTTTCCTTTGAGTGTGCAAAGATGTTGGCAGTGATTGCATCCAAGCAGTGGGAATTCAAGGTTTTCTTTACCTTCCTTTTGTTTTCTTGTATCTTCTAGTTTTCCAGCTATAGGCATGTCTTACAGGAACAAGAGCTGAGTGCATCTGCGTGTGTGTATGTCTGTCCGTCTGTGCCTCTTCCCAGCCCTGAAAGGCACTGACTGTTCTCCTAGTTAGGAACAAAACCAAAACAAGCATTGGTCACCCAGCTGAGCACATCGGAGCCAGCCGAGTCTAGGTGACCTCTGAAGCAGCCAACTGTGGCAGCCTGCAGCCCATGTTCCTTTAAGGCTGCATAGTGTATTCAAAATTTTGAGCCAACATACAGCGTTTGAGAGAAGCCAGGAGCCAAGAGTGCTCTTTGCTGTCATTTTCAGAGTTTCTCATCTGTGATTCCCACCTCTAAGTAGGACACCGCCGTGTGCCAGGTGACTCAGTGATCTTAGGAATGAAGCCATTCACAGTTGACCCATTATTCTGCTTATTGCCCATGCTAAGCAGATAGTGCAGCCAGCCAGGTCCCAACAGACCACAGCAAAAAGCTGATTCTGCCTTCCTTTGCTGACTTCCTGGTTTAACTGGATTGGAGATTTACTCCCCTGGCTGCCACTGCAGACTTGAAATCTAGGCTTTGGTTTTCTTTAGAAAATGTAGGGTTTCTCAGCCCTAGCTCGCTGTGACGTAGCATACGAAGATGAACATCAGAGGGGCAGGTTCACCTCAGTCAGCCCAAGAGAGCCCACCCCAGGCCCTATCCACACCACAGCCAGGGGCTGGCTGACCGCTGTGGGCACCAGTGTTTGACAGCTTTCTGCAGGTCCTGCACCTTAAAATGACAGCCACAGAGTCGCGTCTGACTTCCAGAGTGGTGGAGGTCACTCTCCTGAGTGGGTGGAGTCAGATCACGGGCCTGATGGGAGGGAACGGTGACTCCCTGCCTCCTGTGACAGCCTTACCTCGTCACCAGCGCTGGTCCCTGACCTGTCTCATACAGCTGTCTGGTGAAGCCTGCCATGTTTCTGTCACAAACCCGTTGCCTACCTTTCGGGAGACAGATGTTTCTGGCACTTGTGTCTTTATTCAGACAGCTGTGTTCCAGGTCCAGGACTGCATGACTCAGAATGAGGAGGACTAAGCTCCCGTTCCATGCCCTGCTGGGTTGCCTGTGTGACCCTGGGCGAGGGCCTGGGCCTTAGAGACCTCAGTTTCTCCCCTAGTCTGTGACACAGGGTGAGTCCTGCCTCTCTTAAAAGACATCTTAAAACTGTGTCTGTGGCCCCATGTGCTGCAGCATTCAGGTACCCCTCCTCTTTCTCTATCTCTCTCCTGGGCTGTTGTGCTTTGCAGTGGCCGAAGAGTTAGAGAGCAAGAAAGCGGGATGAGCCCGAAGGATTTCCCTCTACTCCCATGTCCCAGCAAATATAGGGTCCTCCATGTTTAGGTGTCCTCTTGGACCCACACTGTGCCTGAAATTAATTCTAATTAATTTAGAATTAATTAATTCTATACTATGGGGCCTACACTACTCAAAGGTCCCTGGTCACTGCAGGCCAGCTAGGCTGCTTTGCAAGACTTGTAACCACTTCTTTGCTGTCTTCTGTCTGATTGTGGGGCCTGCAGTCTGAAGGAGGAGGCTTTCTTTTCCATTTCCTTCAAGCATCCTCATGGAAATAGTATAGTGGGTAAAGAGGTCTCCCTTGGGGCCTAAATTCCTGAATTTGAAGCCAACTTACTTTCTCAAAAGTCTAAATTTCTGTACCCTTAAAGTAAAGACAGTAGCAGACTGATCTCACAGGGCCTTGATGGGAACTCAGCATTCATACATAGAAAATTGGTACGTGTGAGTTAGTTGGAACCAGAGGACATTACCATCATCTGACAGCATTAGACCCAGGACATCAAACTTCACATGGCCCAGCCTAACAATATGCACCAAAATGGTGGTAGCTCTTAGCATGGCTTCCCACAGGGCACAGAAATTGCCTCTGGTGATACAGAGTCACAGCTTTCTTTCGTATTGTGACGCTGAGGGGCAGGCTTCTCACCAGTACAGAAACTGGACAGTGAACAGATGTGCTTCCTGCCATAAGGTCTGCACACAGGATTTCTGCTCAGTTGGTTGTCTCCTTCCTCCAGGGCTCAGACATAGAGCACGGCACCCCATCCCCACTGTTGTCCCCTGCACAGCCTGGCGATTCCTTCTGCTTTTCAGAATAGGAGAACATGGTCCGGTGCCACTGTAGGACGATTGTAGAGCTCATGTAAAGGTCAAGATACTGTCTGTTGGGTGCTCACCTGCCAGAAAGGGGTCCACAAGATAAAGTGTCCCTGGGCGGGCCTTTTGTGCACAGCCTTGGCAGTCTCCGTCCTCTGTCCGTAGGAGCTGGAGTGGCTGCTGGAGATCAACCGACTCACACACCGGCTGCTCTGCAAGCACATGACGCTGGACAGCTTCGATGCCATGTTCCGAGAGGCCAATCACAACGTGTCAGCCCCCTATGGCCGCATCACCCTGCATGTCTTCTGGGAGCTGAACTTTGACTTCCTCCCCAACTACTGCTATAATGGATCCACAAACCGGTAAGGGAGACTTACGGCTGAGGGGGCCAGGGCTGGGTGCGGTGGCCATACTTCACCCTACTGCATCCTCCAACCTGGAACCAGCAGTGTGATGCGCCTCTGTTGGAGCCCTTCTGGAGAATAGGCTCTGTGCTGGAGGCAAGGGTGCCATGAGGCTTAGGAGATTCAGCCCTTTTAGTCCTCAAAGAACTAAAAGGACCACAGCCATAAGTAAGGGAGATGAAAACCACCACCTGGTCCAGTCCAGGAAGTGAAACAGACGCTCAAGGAGGCGTTCTCCCCTGAGGAAGGAATGTGGGAGGTGAGATGCAGAGGAGGAAGAGGAGGAGGAGAAGAAAGTATGGTCGTAGGAGAACAGGATCCCAGCAAGCATTTCTGAGGAACTGAGAGGTGGGAGAGATCTCACCAATGCAGTGGACTAGTGGTGCCATGAAAGTCAAGTGGGGAGCCTCACGCTGCCTCACAGTAGACCACCACAGAATCATGCAGTTTTGAACCCTGGACGAGTGTGAGGCAGGGGACTGCCACAGGCTCACTGTACACCTGTCAGGGTGCCCACCTGTCTGGACACCTGTGTGTCCAGAGCAGGTTCATTCACGACAGAGTGGAGCTCTCCTCCCACAAGGAACACACAGCCCAGGGCAGGCCCTGAGGCAGAGAGAGGACCTCATTTGTCCCTACAGAGCCTCGTAGCCTGGTGCAGGAGGGCGTTGTACTTAAAGTTTGTGCAAAGCTGAATGTGTCTGCAGATCCTCTCATACGTCAGGGGCCTGGCCCGGGGAGCACAAAGCAAGAAGCGTTCTAGTTGTACGACGATTTAGGGGTTTAGCACATTGTGGAACAAAGAGTAGCAGTCTTTGGCCCAGACCACAAAACTTAAGAGAACATGGAGTTGCTGATTGTTTCGGTAGAGCCTGTGAAAGGGAAAGGGATTATGGGGGGAGTGGGAGAAGAATGTTAAGAATAGTGTTTGCTGGTCTGAGAAAGTTATTTGAACCACATCGTGTTTCATTGGAACTCAGTCGTGCTCACTGACTGCTGCGGACTTAGCTCTATCACGCCCACTCGGGGAGTGGAGCGCTTGCAGCAGAGGCTGTCTGGTTTGCAAGGCTGAAAATACTTTCTTTCTGCCCTTTTACAGAAAGAATTAACTGAACCCAGCTCTTGAAGTGCAGCTCGAAGTGGGGGACAGGACCTAGAGAAAGGCCTTTATGGCCCCAGTGCATGCTCACTTGGTCGCCTGCCGCCCTCTGAGCAGCCGCAAGCCCTGAGTTGAGCTGTGGCTTTGCCCATTTTGTAGCGAGGATGGGAGGGGGACATCAGGAGAACTCGGTGCCCTCAAAGAGTACCACCTGGGACAGTGCAGTTACACAGCCCCTGCTTGAGGGGGCTTTTGCTATCCATCTCATGCCGGGTCACAATAGGACCCAGTTAACTTCTTTCCCGTCTCTTCTCTTACTAGCTTTGTCCGAACTGCCATTCCTTTCACCCAAGAACCACAACGTGATAAACCTGCCAATGTCCAGCCTTACTATCTCTATGGCTCCAAGGTAAGGAGCCCTGCCCCATCCTGCCTGTGAGAAGGCAAGGGAGGAAAGGCAAATGGGAAAGTGTGCCTGGAGTCAGAAAAATGGGAAGGCGCAGAGCTTGGGAGGGAGCAGTGAGATCCAGACATAATCAGCGGAGTGGGTACCACGGGATCTTTATTTGTTCACAGCTGGCTGGGATGCTGGGGGAGGACAGAGCACATGGACGGGGTGGGCCAATGCCAAGTGGAAGCTGAGGCGGGCACTCCTCTGGAGTGCATGGGCAGCCAGGTCTGCAGGGCTCCTTGCCTGGCCCAACAGCTCCTCCTGTCTCGGCGGTTCATCACACTATTGTTCCTTGCTTCTGGCATTCTGGGATTGAATTCTGACCACTGGTTTGTGGGAAAGGACCAAAGGCTGCCGCCCAGGGGGTGAATATGTCACCTAGCCAAGAGGATGGCCTTTTTCTTTCTGCTGGAATAAAACTAGCCATGTTCAACCCAGTTTTCAAAAAGTGAGCAGAGCTGGAGTTAGGAGACGGCTTGACGAGGTGATACTATAGCTCGAGAGAAGTTACTCTCCTGCCACCAGCGGCTCTCGACTTAAAAGGGAGATTAACTCAGATGAGTTCTTACCACTGGGGCCTGGCAGGAGTGGTCCATGGCTTTTGCCATATGTTTAAGGTTTAAAAATGAGCCAACTTCAGAAGAAAGTACTATTAAAAATAATAACAAAGATGGCCCATGTTTTTTTAAAAAATAGAAAAGAAAATTGAGTATGAGTTGAAACGTGATTGCCTGCAAGCTGGAAAACGTTCCAGTGTGAGGTTTCTCACGTGTTCCAGAGAAGGACAGAAAGCAAATCGTGAAGAGAGGGTTTGAGGCCATATCCCTGATCTACAGCCCACGCATTTCCTCCTGGTGTTATGCTTTATGTCACGCAGACTTTACTTCCTATTCCATATTACCTCTGAGCTGACTGAATGGCAGCATAGTGTCTGCGAGTCTTAACAGGGCCCCCGAGGTGGACCCTGGGGACGGGAAGCCATGCTTGTCCCGTGGCAGCCTGGGGGCAGGTGCTCGAAGTTTGAGAAGCTTTCCATGTGGCTTGGATCCAACACAGCAATCCACAATAGTGCCGACAGTTGAGGGGAGAGAAATGGGTAGCCTGTACAGTTTTACAGAAGATCTCCGGTATGGGGGCTTTCGAGTGTAGGTCCGGGGGTGTCTCCTCCCTTCTCACACCGTGCAGTGAGGCCGCATGGCAGGTTGCTGGCCAAGCTCCCTGGGGGAGGCTCCCCTAGCTGGTGCATCCTGCTGGGCTTCTGCTTCCGGTTCAGCTTCAGGCCCAGAGTTCTTGCGTGGCATCTCCACCAGGGGGAGCCCCTGTAGGTCTTCCTCTCTCTGACCAAGAGCTGGGGCTTCCTCCGGCCATGTCACCAACCCGTTGGCTTCCTCCATGTGGCCAGCTCTGTATGACCACCGAGGCTCATGACAGCGGATGCACCAGAACTGCAGGCAGATGAAGGCCAGCACAGCCGTGAAGCAGGCCAGCAGGATGGCCATCAGCACCCAGAGAGAGAGCTGGGGGTCCACCAGGGAGCTTCCGGCCGCCAGGGGGCTCTTATCCAGCGTGTGGAACATGGTGCAGTAGTGCCTGGAGGGCAAGGCCGCCTTCTTGCAGCCGATGCAGAGGAAGTAGAGAGTGGAGGGAGCGAGGTGCTCCAGCGCCACGGAGCTGATGGTTCTAGGTACATTCTCCTCGTGGTGGAAGCTGTAGTGGAGATAGCCAGAGAAGATGCTGTTCCAGTTGGGCCTATACATAATACGGTAGTAGTCCTCTAGGCAGGACTCCGAGGAGGACCAGGAGATGACTGCTCCCGTGTAAGAAATGTTCCCAACCTCGATGTGCATCCCGGTTCTGCAACCAGAATCAAAGGGAAAAGTGACATCTACCTGCTTACATATTTAGTACCACGCTCCCAGCCACCATGTGCAAGCAGAGGAATGAGGCACAGATGGTGAACCCCTCTCTGGGGTCACAGAAAAGGAGGCACAGAGACACGTGACTTAGCTAGACAGACCGGAAGTGCACACCGAGCCTTCAGCTTATGCGACTCCGCCACATCCCACCCCCAATGAAATGATTTCTATACAATAGCAATCTCATTCTCTAAACAGAAAGGAAGGATGGAAGGACAGACGGATGGAAGGAAGGGGGGAAAGAGAAGGGGAGGGAAAGAGACCCTCAGGAGCCCACCTTTGTTGTCCTCGGTCTGGGACCTCTGTCCTCTCAGGCATTTCTGTCACCTGAAATTTCCTTTCCCACCCTCCTGCCTCTGCTCTGAGTGCTTGGCTCAGGGATCTAGAATGTTCTGCGTGGGGCACTTCAGACTCCCAGTTATGTTGTCCATGTCCCTGAGGAATAGAGATGAGCTTCGTCCTGTGCTGCCAACTGATTTTTCATTTCTTTATTCTATTTACTTGCATTGTCAAAGCTGAAGGTACCAGGAAAGCAGTTGCATGGGTCAAGGCGGTCAGTTCCTAATATGGCATGACCCCTGCCAGGCTGTCATCCTGGCCCTGTGACTGCTGGCAATGGTAGTAACTACCCACGGCAGCCCCTGGCTCCTGTGTCCCAGTCACGTGTGATGCTTTACATGCAATAAAAAAATAGTCCTTCCTTCTTGACCCATGCTGAGCCTGAGTCCCAGATTACACAGTACACGTAGGGCCATTCAGCTCATGTAGAAAGGGGTCTCAAAGCCCCCCAAGTGCTGCACTCCCAAATGCTCAGCAGCTGCACCTACATTATTGCATAACAAGGCCCCAGGACAGAGTCCCAGTTGGCATTTCTCCAGACCAATCCATCTTCAATCTTCTTGGTTTCTCTTTAATTCTGTCTGAGAGAGAGCAGCTTCCCTCCACTGAATTTCCCCCGATTGAAAAATCTAGAGAAAGCTATAGGCAACCTGGGTGTGGTCTGGTAAAAACCTTCCCCCCTTCTCTCCCTCATGAAGCACACGTTTCATTTTAAGTTGCCACAGTGTAGGCAGAAGCAGTCACTAAAACCCAAAAAGGCTATGAAGCCAAATTGATTTCTGTTGCAGCCTGCCTTTTTCCGCTCCCCGCCTCCGCCAGCCTCCCTTGTTACTGCCGGCTTTCCTGGCAGAGCTGAGCTGTAGATAGATTCACAGCATTGAGTACATTTGCAGTCCGTTAACTCTCTGAAGATGGTACTGAATAACATGACCAGGAAGGGGAAGAGTTCTTGTAGTTGGCTAGAAATTTCTTGGTAAGCGATGGAAGCTGGGAAGGGATGCGACGGACTTGCTCACGTCTCCCCAGGGAAGCTTGTCTGGAAGGAGGCCGAGCACTTGCCCTGGTTGTCCGCTCCTTGTACGCACTTCCCTCCCCACACTCTTCCCACCCCACGGCACCAAGTATAATTCACTCCCTGTGACACACAGGGAGTGACTCCATGAAACCCCGTATCGGAAGTAAACAGGAATCCTGAGCTTGTCACGCACACGCCTCTCTCCTGTTTGCCTCAGATCAGCAGCAGGCTGTTTTCCCAGCCCAGGTTCCCAAAAGCAGACATTTTTAAGAGCTTGCTTTCAGGGTGCTAGCATTGTTCTCAGCTTTT
Organism: Capromys pilorides; assembly: GCA_004027915.1. Classification (NCBI taxonomy): domain Eukaryota; kingdom Metazoa; phylum Chordata; class Mammalia; order Rodentia; family Capromyidae; genus Capromys; species Capromys pilorides. The sequence continues at coordinate 23,899 of PVKN010002689.1, forward strand.
AGAAGCAAATCTGAGTCCCTTAAGCCATTTACTTTTCTGGCTCTGTTTCTAAGTTCTCCCTGTGTTGAGCTATTCCTTTACCATTGCCTGGCCCTTCTCCAAGCAGAGTGTGAAAGAAGAACCATTTGCATTTCCAAGAGGAGCCAGCTCTATTTCTTACCTGATGCTCGCAGTGTATCTGGTTAGAGCTCTGCGCGCCGCCGAGGCAGAGGGGACCAAAGCTGGAAGAATGGTGGCTTCCTCTGCTCTGGGCTCTCCTTGATGTCTCACGTGCCACTGAGTAATCGCACTGTCGCCCCCAGTGCACACATTATTCATTTCTTCACATCAACATCATTCACCATGGCAACCCGCAGGCACGATGCTTTCAGGGACCAGCCCGGAAGGGCTTTTTCCCTGTGAGCGGAGCTCTTATTCCTTTGGCCAAAGAGGCATAAACCATCCCCAGCAGCAGGATCCTTAGGATGCTACTATTTTTCCAGGATACCCACTCCGTTTGGTGGGTGATCATTTTATGGCCCCTTCTAAATCTTTTATTGGACAATGGCTTTAGAAGCAAAGATACCCTTCTTAGTTATTCCATAGCTACTAGTAGATTCATCCCCATCTTCTCTCCCACCCAACCCTACTACCTACCTCCCCTGTGTACCTTCTTTCTTTATTCTTTTCTGTGGCTTGATCTAGTTTATACAGGCTTTATGGAATCTCCCTTGTCAAGACCCTCGTATGCAGTTCTGTCATCTGTAAAGCTGCAGCTGGGCCAGACTGGGCTGACAGGTAGAAGGCGCAAGGGCTATCCCTGCCCAGCCCTCCGCTGTGCTGCTCAGCTCTCGTGGCACTCAGTGGATCGGCTAATGCCCTACCTCCTCGGGCATCTATGCCCAGAACCTCAGAACACGACCTTAGCTAGGGATCTCAGGGTGAAATCACCCTGGGTTGAAGGTGAGCCCTAAGTCCAGTGAGTGGAACATGTGAGAGAAAGGTGAGGGGGACCCACCCCGGAGACACACGTAAAGAGGATGCCATGGGAAGGTACAGGCGGAGATTAGGATGGCGCTGGCCTAGGCCATGGAATACCAGGAGCCACCAGAAGCTGGAAGAGATGAGGATTCTCCCTAGGAACCTTCAGAGAGGGCACGGCCTAGCCACCACCAGACTTTTGGGCTTCTGGTCCCTAGAATTATGTGAAAAGAAATTTCTAGCATTCGGGGGCACTACATATGCAGTACTTGGTCATGATAACTCTGGGAATCTAATACAGCACTCCTTCTAACTAAGCCCAAAAGAAGCCCAGGGTTCTTAGGACAGCCACCATGAGCACCTGGAGGTGACCCCCACAGTCGAGCTGTTCCCTGCTGTCCCCCTTTGTTCAAGACTCCTACCTGCCCCTTTACATTTTCACAAGGTGTATCTTCGTCTGCCGAGATTCGGCCCGTTCCTCTTTCCTCAGCCTCCCTTGTAGGCTGTGTTGCCGCCATTCTGTGAGGGAAACCACGTAGCATGCCTGAAATACAGGAGGGAGAGAAGCCCACTGGATTTAGGCCAGAGCAATTTTACACAAGTTATGTATGTTTAAAAGTCAGCTTTTTAATCCTTCTGAGCCTATCCTATGCCTTGGGGAGGAGCACGCATATGTGCACACAACCGCACTCCTGTAATGTGGAAGCTAAGAAGTTGACCTTGAAGAGCCTGGAACAGTGACTACCAGCCCCTGAGAGTAGTGGAGGGGACAGAGAGGATGGCTCATGGTGCAGGGGTGCCGTTCTGCAGAAAGAGTAACTGCTGTCAGGCTAGCCGTGGTTGAAAACAGTTAATGATTCCCAAGAAGCTAGTAGAGAGGACCTGGAATGTCCCCAACACAAAGGATGCTGACACATGCCTTGTGGTAGCTATGCCAGTTATGCCGTAGCTGCTAATTATATATTGTGTGCATATCCATTAATATGCACGATGACTCTATATCAGTATAAACTAAAAGTATATATTTTTAAGAGTCATACTCCTCTGGTCCTTGGCCAGAGGATCCAAGTGAACCCGTGTTGGCCTCCAAGGAAGCCATGTCAGGGATAAGCACAGAGCCAAGGAGAGCGCCCTTGTGAGTGGGGACACTGCCCCAGCCAGGGTCTGGGTGGTGTGGAGATCCGGGGCCTTGGTGTTCTTGGTGCAATGGTTGCTCCATGGCCTTCCCTGGTATGCAGTTTTTTTCCCTGGGGCCTGCCTCAGATCTTCTGCCGTGCACATGTGTCTCTCTTCCCAAAGCCTAATGGCGATGCCCTGCTGAGCACAAACGTACCCTCTCCACAGAAAGGCTGGTGCTGAGTCTGCAGGCGCCTTTTGAAAAGGTTATTTTGAAGGGAATAAAAATACAGAGTTGAAGAGCCCGAGGAGGGCCAAAGTAGAACTCATTCCTTATTCCACTGAAATTGGGAATTTATTTTTAACGTTCCTGAGTGACATTTTTAACCATGAGCCTTGTGAGGAATTAAGAGGCTCCGTCAGTGGGAGGCCTAGAGGCCATTTTGTTCACAATCCCAGGAGAAGCCATGCCTTTCCTCCCTCAGGCCACGTAATGGGTCAGTGACAGAACTGGAAATAGGGTCCCTGACGCATCCTGCTTCCCGGGCTCTTACCACTTGCCAGCTGGACCTGCAGGAGCCAGGATGACTTTTGACAAATGAGATAAATCATCCTGCTCTTTCTCCCTCAGGGGCGCAGCCCTTGTGCAGTACAGCCCGGCTGTGGCCGTGAGGCCATCTCATCCCCACTGGGCTCGTACAGGAAGTAAGTTACTGCCAGAGGAGGTCAGCCTTGAGCACGGTCCCTGCACCCGCCCTTGAGGTGGTGCTGTAGGGATGTAGGGGTGGTGCAAGGGCGTGACTCCATCCCTGATGGGAGCCACCGAGCCAGATGCTAATCCTGGATATGCAGCCTTGAACAAATTCCCTCACTTTCCCTATGCCTCAGTCTACTTATCTGTAAAATGCAAATAGCACTACCTACCATGTACATTGCTATAATGGTGAGTGACCTATGTCTGCAGTACTGGCCCTAGGAGCCATAGCTGGTCATTATGAAAAGTCAGAGCTTGTTTCTGAGGTGGTCATAGCTTCACCTTAAAATGCACTTTTCTGCCCTTAAATCAACCTTTTTGGTTTAATTTTTTTAACGTACTTGCTCATTGCACATATTAAAGGATGGAAGAAAGTGAGACATGACACTACATCTTCTATCGTACACCTCAGAAGTAACCACAGTGAACATTCTGGTGCATTTTATGTTTGCGCATTTTACTCGCATGACAGTTTTTGAGCTAGGTCAGGTCCCCTCAGTGCCTAGGAGAAACTGCAGCTCACAGGGGCTGACTCGGGCACCTGGGCCTGAGCTCCGACGACCCCTTGTTTCTCCGCCTGGGAAGCTCCAGTCTCTCTGAAGTCTGAGTGCACAGCAGGCCCTAGCCTTGAGGCAATTGATTCCTCAGAGGGAGAGCAGGACTTTGGAGCATAATGGACTCCAGACGATAGCAACACATGGCACTTAGAGACCTACGAAGAGTGTACAGCCACCTGGGTGCCGCTGAGGGAGCCCCCAGAAAGCATCCTCTCCTTTGGAAACTAAAACTAAAGCCAGCAAGTGTTTCCTCCCTGGAACATACTGTATTCTGGAGTCCAAGTATGCCAGCCTAAGAGAGTGTCACTTAGTCAGAGATTAGGGGAAAAAAAAACAACTTGTAATCATCTCCCAGTCATTTTTTGGCATTTAGAGAGTGTTGCTGTGATTTTTTTGTTCAGCGTGGCCATCACCACTGCGTGAGGGCCCCTGTTGCAGCCTTAGCTTCACCTCAGGGAGACTCAGGCCTGCTCCTTTGCAGTGCAACCCCCGTAGGCCCGGTACTTCGCTGCAGGGTGCTAAGTACATCTTGGCAGGTGCCCACCTGGCTGCCAGGTTCCCGCTTGGGCCCACCAGGGGCCTCTCCGCCAACCCCAGCAACAGCATGACCAGTGGCCTCCCCGTGCCTGCAGAGTAACACTGCCGGGCTCCACCATGTTTCCTCTGCACCAGTCCAGATGCCTTCTGTTATTGTCCATGTGGCAGAATATTGCCTTGCGTTGCAGATCAGGCCAGTCCGTTCCTTTCACTTGGGCTCTGGGTTCTGCCTCTGCTAAGTGCGGATGACTGTCTCCCTTACTGAGTGTAATGGGCTGATAATGGTCCCCACACACAGCAGGGCCTTGTCCTGGAACCTGAGGATGGAATGTTCTCTTGAACAAAGAGTCCCTGCAGGTGCACTTGAGTGAGGAGTCTCGAGACGGGAACACCACCCACAGGCCATCACACACACTGCCCCGAGAGAGAAGCACACAGACAGGCACCACCCATGTGGCAACTGGGCCCTGGGGCTCCAAAGACACACACAGGGCAGGTGATGTAGAGACCAGGTGGAGATGTTGTCTTAGCCTTGGGTTTGCAAGGGGACCAATACAACACAAGACACACAGTTTACAATATTTTATACCAGCCACCCATAGAGCCCTAGCAAAGAGAGTGCAGGATGTCCATCTACACACCAAGGCCAAAAGAATCCAGCCATGGGCCCACATCTCACAGCAGTGTCCTGCATGAGTCTAGCTGAAGACCTAGAGCCCATCACAGTGCCCTCCACAAGTCCCACTAGAGGCCAGAGACTCACAACAATGTCCCATGCAGGCCTATTGCAAGGATCTGTACTGGGAAAGCCCAAAGGTCAGTGGTGGGAGATAGAAAGTCTGTACTAGTGGGATGAAGGGTCTGTGCCAGCAGCTGAGGGGTCTGCACTGGAGCCAGAAAGTGATGCTCAAGGTAAGGACCAGGGGTGCCCCAGAAATCCACAGCAACAGTGAGGTCCTGAACTCTTCTAATGACAAGAACAGCTGAGTCCGTATCAGGAAGGCCAGCGTGACCAGCTTTTCCAGGAGACTGAACAGCGCACCATCAGGACCAGAGCTTGTCCAGAGTGAACTGCAGCCATTGTCAGCGAGAACAAGGTCCCAAGCTCCTCCAATGACAAGAACAACCAAATTCATCGGAAAAGCCAATGTGAGAATCTCCTCCAGGAAGACAGACGGCTCCCTGCAGCGTCTAAACTTTCTCCTCTCTATTCTCTGTTATGCTGCCAGCAATAACCCTAGTGTCCCTCGGGTCCCCCACCCCCAGCACCACGCTGGCTCAGTCCAGCTGGGTGTTGCAGGTTGTTGACCACCAGTTGTCAATCCACCACTGGTGTGATGAACAGAGCAGCACGGTGGCAAGCCAAGGATGCTGGCAGCCCAAGAGGCAAAGAAGACCAGATTCTCCCCTGAGGCTGATTGGAAGGAATATGAACCCCATTGATTGGGGTCTGGTGATACTGCTTTATGGCTTCTAGAAGGGCTGTGTGAGAGGGAAAAGCAATTGCTTTGGTTTCCTCTTAGCATCTCAGTGTGATAGGGTGGATGGGACAGAACCTGAAGACGTCGCGCCTGCTCTTCCTGTGGCCTTTTCCAAAGCACTTGACTCCTGGCTCGAGGGAGCAAATGCATTCTCTGAGATTTCTACAGCAACTCCCTGAGGTCTTTCCACCTGGGAGCTGAGAATACCAAGGAGAAATCCAGCTGATATCCGAGCCCCTCTCTGCAGCTTGCCAAGTACTGAGAACAGATCGCAGATGCCTGGCAGTCTCGCCCCTCACCCAAGCTCCAGAAACAGTCTGAGCCAGGAGTGGCATCAGCCAGGCCTCTGAACCAACTTCTCACTGAGGGTGGTGCCACTGTGCTGCTCACGGATCCTGTCCACATTCCCCTGTAGTGATTTTAGAGAGAGAGGCCACAGCTCTCCAGCCCGAACTAAGAGGCTGTGTTTGTGTTTGGAGCTGATGACAGTCATTAGAGAAATTGCAATGAAAACAGGAAATTAGAAACAGTTTTAACTCCTCTTGGGATTCCTGAAAACAGCAGTCATGATTCCAGAGAGCAGAGATGCAGATTGCTTACAAATTCAGTTCACCAAATAAATAGGCCTCATTATTTTCAACATCTTCACCATCGAGTGAGAGCCGGAGGGAAGTGTTGTGGTTGGAAGTCCATTTACCACCATTAGAAATGGTGAAAGCAGTCAAAACTATCTTACCATTTTTTAAAAGTTCCATCTCCAGATATTACAGTGCCCACAGCCCCAGAGATCAAAATCACCCTAGTTTCCCTCTCCTTAAAATACCATTTGCTTTTTCAGAAAGGTTTGTACAGTCAGTGTCACCAGGTGATCGCATAGCTCAACTTGGTTCATGGAGGTGAGAGATTTGTTAGAGACCTAATAGAGTTGTCTGGATCGGTACCGTGGACCTAGTCAAGTTTCTCAGTGAGCAGTCCATGCTAAACAAATGAGGATATACAGTCTCCTCCTGGGTCCACCGGTCATGACCTTGGCAGAGAGGCGTGGTTCAGCATGATACGTGAGTGGCCGGTGTATCGCCTTACACTGAATTCCTATTTTTCCTTTGTCAAACTCCAGAAAATGCCCAGGCTCCCCTACTCCCACATTTTCTCAATAGGGCCCAGCCTCCTGTTGAGCCAGCAGGTCAGACGGGTGCCCTCCGGGGATGTTTCCGCACGTGTGTGTGTGTGTCTCTTGCATGTGTGTGGTGTCCTTTGGGGCATGGGGCTCAGGCAGCTTGCTCACTTAGGAGGAGCAACGGCACGCTGCACAGCAGGTCTTCCTGCAGGAAGTAGTGAGCCATCCACTGAGGCCTAAGTTCCCCTCTAGACCCGAACCCAAGATGGGCCTAGGAAGGCCATCTGCAACCTCCTAAGTGCACCAAGTGGGCCTGGGGTTGGGGGGCACATTTTTAAACCCTGGTGTGGCCAAACAATTCCACAGGTCTTGTCCTCCACCTAGAACTTGAAGGTCTGCCACACAGTTTCAGAACATGCATCAGTCTGTGCTCGCCTGGAGGTGTTAAGGAAATTTAGTCTGGAAGCCGGAGGCCTTGGGGGCCACTGAGGAGTCAGCTAGGAAGGGTGGCTGTTCAGGAGGGCCGTGGGGCATGCTCCTCAGAAGGAGCATGGAGCACTGCTGTTCCAGCCTCAGGTCAGGGAGTGGCTCTGCCCCGCGTGATCTGAGTGCCTTGGCTGCTCTCACTTCTGCAGCTTGGGATCGTGTTGCATCGGCCTCTCTGGGTCTGACTTCTGTGGCATCCTCTGTGGGACACATGCTATGTCCCGTGAAGCCACACCCTGCACACACTGGCTTCCCACCTTCTGGGACTCCCAGCCACAGCCCAGGTTCCCTCGAGACAGTGGGAGCCCAGGCTGGCTTTGCCTGGTTCTTCACTTCTCAAGCACGCAAACGGCTCTTAGGCTGAGAGCTTCCATGGTGTGGCACTTCCTGCTCTGTGTCAGGCAAACCTCCAGCCATCCTGGCAGAGCTGATGTTGTCATCATCCTAGGGAAAGCCAAGATGTGGTGCCTAAGTGACATCCAGCTAGTAAATGGGGAAACTGGGCTTTGAGCTCAGCTGTAGCCACCCCACCCAAGAGAGCCCATCCTCTAGGTTCAGACCAATGAAGAAAAGTGTGAGAAGTGGAATGCGACTCAGTAAGTAGTGGATTGCTCTCTGTGCCCATCGAGTTTATTCACCTCAGTTCCCTGCTCTTCAGAAATTCCATTTACAGGACATTTGAAAGGGGAATGAAGGAGAATGTGCTTCTCGGGGCTCAGAGAAGCCCAACTTCCCTAGTGAGAGCAGGAAGAGTCAGTTGTTTGGGCAGGAGCTCCGGCGCTTGCGCCATGGCCAGGAGCAGCCAGGCTTCATCCCTGGCCTGATGCGGAGTTGGGCTGCAGGCAGCTCTCTGGAGGAGAAAACTCAAAGTGTGGCTGTGTATTGCAGTCTTTGAAAGTAAATGTTAGGAAGGGAATTGGACTCAGCCATACTCAAGTGGAGTTAGGTAGTACGGCCTATTCGAGAGACACTAAGTAAAACAGCTTTGCTCTGCAAACAGAATGACATGGCTTGGCGCCCGGGTTGGCTCAGTCGGACACAATAATTCACGTGCCTCCAGGACTGGCTGAACATCAACTTTGGCAAACTGCAAACTTTGAAGCTGATTGTATTGCCCTCTGCATAAACTGCTCCTGGCCCATACATTTAGAAAACACATACACTGTGTCCCTTCCCAGGTTCAGGCAGAGTTTACCATGACAGACCCTGGTCTTCATCATGTTCCAAGCCTCCCGGGATGGAGGCCTATGCTTAGCAAAGGTGCTATTACTCACCCCGGTGAGCGGGTGGGTGTTCCAGGTCGTTGTGAATCCTTGTTATTAGTGAGAACTCTTAAGTTTATTCTCCATGTATCCTTATTATTAGAAAGATACTGGAACTGTGACGTTTGTTTGATAAAGTTTAGGGCAATTCATGCATGGCAGAACATACTTAAAACTTAGCCTCAGAGGCTCCAGTGGGAGTGGAATCTTGCAGTCCTCCATAAACAGCACCACAGTTTTTGTTTGGTTCATGTAGAATTTCTAGTTAGCCAGCTAATGAAAAATTTCAGCCAATAGAACATCAGGTATGATGTGCCTTTCTCTGTGTGTTCATGCATGAAGAGTTGCGTAATTTCAAGTAGGAAAACGATAGGGCTAAATGTTGAGAAGCAATCTTATCTCAATAGCCAACTGAGGTGTGTAGAAGAGTTCAGAGCTGTAGTATCCTATTACAGGTAGAGCTAAGAGCCCAGACTCTGAAATCAGCAGATGAGGGCTTTGTTATCAGTCAACTATGACCTTGAGCAAGCTACTGACCACCCTGAGCCTCAGTTCCCTCATCTGTGAAATGGGCGTGTAAACGTTACACGATGCATATATTTTACTGGGTGATTCAATGAAATATTTATGGAGAACCTCACACAGCCTGGAGTGAAGTGCTCCATACATAGTATTTTAAATATCATTTTAGAGCCAGTGCTAATTTTTATCGCCTTCCCAGACACCTGAGATGAGTCAGGGCTTGCTATTTAGAGCATATTTTCTCAGGCAGAAGGAAAGCTTAACAACAGCTTTGTAGTTCAGTTACGCTGTCTCATGGAAGCCGGTGGCATAGCCAGCTCCACCGTGCCTAGCAGCTGCCGTGGTGACGTCCTTCCTTTGGACTGCTGCTTCTAAAGCTAGGAAAGCACTGATAATCCAGTCCCCATCACTTCCCAGAAGAAGGATCTGAGGTGGTTTTCCCAGACACTAAGAAGTCCTCTCCTAAGTCCTGACCTGACACAACTAGCAGTAGAGGCTGAGCCGTGTGCATGCGGTTCCTCCTGCCAATTCTGAGTGCTAAGGTACCTCATGAGAAGGAACGCCAACCATTGTATCCCTGCTCCATGGCTCCACTGGGGAGGTCCCTGTGAGAGGGAATTGTGCCCAGAAGACTTCCCCTCCTCCCCTGGGGAGCAGCTCCTCTTTTTAGCAACCCATGCCCAGTCCACTGGCCACGACCATACTCCCGTCCACAGCTGATGTTGTGTAGGTGTATCCTGAGGCCCCCAGTGCAAGAGCTCTGATGGCATCAAGTTCTCATCCCTTCTGTCCCCATAGTATCTCCTGACCACATCCATGCGGGACTGTCACTCACACAGCCACTACCTTTGTTTTCCAGCCTCTCAACATCGCCTACAGTCACATCTACAGCTCCTACAGGAACTTTGTGGGACCCCCGCATTTTAAAACCATCTGCAGGCTTCTGGGTTACCAGGGCATTGCTGTGGTCATGGAGGAGCTACTGAAGATCGTCAAGAGCTTGGTAAGAAGTGGCCGCAGCACAGGCGGGGTGGGTGTGAGCAAGGTTCGCTCTCTCTTGTGCCTGTGCTGTCAGAGCCAGGCCTAAGCACTCTGAGTCTCCTCCTGGAAATTACCCAAGGAGTCCTTGGGCCTGATCTCTTGGGATTCCCATTGTATTGTTTGGGTGTTATTTCTGAACATCATTTAACCTGTGGCCTTGCCTCCTTTTTTACGGCTCAGAGTCCTTGTTTTTGATGATTTGCTTTGACCTTCACACGCTGCTAATGGCTCCTTACACATCCCACCTGTGCTTCATTAAAGATGGCCACTCTATGAAGCATGTTATTGCCCTTTTCTACTGCCATGCCTGTGACAGACATCTCTAATCAATTGCCACACTTCCTGCACTTGAGGTTTCTTGCTGACTGTTGTGACCAACATTGTGCTAGCCTCAGGAGGATCCTGTATCCCTACCAGCTTTCTGTGTCTGCCCCACATGTGATCATCCGCACCTTTACTTAACTCCCAGCTGGCTCAAGGCCAAAATCTATAGATATTCCTGAATACATAAGATGCCAAAAAATAAATAAATATATAACCAGGTGTGGAACAACAAGCAGGAGCTGTGTTAAGCCATGAATGACTAAGGATTATGAACTTAAGAATAAGATAGGAAAATGTGGTAATTGATTAAGGATGTCTGCCTTGGACCCAGGAGGAATGAATGTGCTATGAATTTTTCATGCTTACATTAGGTACTTTTCAATCTCCATTGTTCCAGACCCCATTTCGTTTTACTCTTAGTGCAACCTCAGAAGACCCCATGCCTAGAAATGCATCCTTGCCCTGAACTCCCTTTTCTGGATTCTAAAAGGCACTGGGGGCATGCCTGACTGTGGCCCTCCTCCCGGGGCAGGGCCTCACCTCACTCAGGTCTCAACAGACCCTCCAGATGCATGCACAGCCCACCACCCACCTCCTGCCCGAGGTGCAGAACAGCAGCAACAGCAGTGGCAGGCTGTCTCATGCACCTCGTGCCTTCTTTGTAGCTCCAAGGGACCATTCTGCAGTACGTGAAGACACTGATCGAGGTGATGCCCAAGATCTGCCGCTTGCCCCGGCACGAGTATGGCTCCCCAGGTTGGTGACAGAGGAAGTGCAAGCCCACCTCAGAGCGAGGAGGGGGCTCTGGCCACCCACCTTGGACTGTCTGCTTCCCTGCCCTGCTGGCGAGCTCCCAGAGCCCTGGCTTTGCACACTGGCTAGAGCCCTGAACCCTTCACCCCCACCCATGCAGCACAGTCCCCCATGAGAGGAGGTAAGTGACACCTGCAGGGCCTCCTCATGGGACTGCTGGCAGCCAGAAGGGGGCAGCGCGTGAGAGGGCCAGCCTGAGCATGCAGCACTGCTCCCTGTGACTGTCTTCAGGACCACAGCACTTCTGGCCCTCTCCTGTTCAGAGGAGGCTGGTCCCCTAGGCAGGGCCAGTGCCACGGTGAACCAGGGAACAGGCATTTTCTCTACTCACTATTTGGCCTGGGAATTAGAGGAAGATGGAGATCATGATGGTTTTTTCCTTGCAAACCAAGATGTGCACTAGGTCCACGTGACTCAGAGTAGGGAAAAGCTGTGGCCACAAGTCCTGGTGTCCAGGTCTAAGGGTGCCACTTACTTTGTCTGGGACTGTGCCATGTCACTTCCCCTCTCTGAACCTCATCTGAGAAGAGAGCTCAGTGCAGCCAGTTTATGAGAATTCTTAGGAGTAATAAATGTTGCAAAAGGGGAACAGAGCATAATGTTTAACATCTATAAATAGTCATGTTGTCTTTGAAAATTCGGGAGTAACTAGTATAAGCAAAACCTTTTTGGAGAGATGCTTGGACCAGGATTGCCCCATTTGCATTTGCGTGTCTGTGTTATTTTGTTCTGAATGATCCTCTGCGCCAGCTTCTGGGGTGTTTTCCAGTCCTAAGCGAGCCCTGCAAGCACGCCCACCCTTGAGCACACGTGTGGCCGGAAGTGTGGTTTGCTGTCCGGCAGTCAGATCGGGGGCTGCTGCTCCGATGGAGCAGCCACTGACCGTTCCCTCTGTCTCCAGGGATCCTGGAGTTCTTCCACCACCAGCTGAAGGACATCATTGAATACGCAGAGCTCAAAACAGATGTGTTCCAGAGTCTGCGGGAGGTGGGCAACGCCATCCTGTTCTGCCTCCTCATAGAGCAAGCTTTGGTGAGTCCCAAGCTGGAGGGATTCAGCTCCAGGCCGGGCAGGGCTGTGGTGTGGATGTGGGCCCTCCTGTGCCACAGACCTGGGGTCCGGCAGACCCCGCTTCTATCCTGGCTCCGTCTCTCCCCAGCCACACTGGGCCTCAGTGCCATCACACAGGCCTTAGTTTCTGGTCAGTGCTGTAACGGTTGCTCCTTGGTGCTCCTGGGCCAGGTGCAGTTGGCAATGGCTACAGCAGGTGGTCCCTGCCTGGCATCCTCTGCATGCTGCTGGAGCAGTGGCATCGCTGTGCAGGGAATGTGGGGATGGGGGCACGGTCAGAACTGGATACAGCTTTGGCTGAGGAAGACCTTCCAGACTGAGGGAAGCTCCTACAGTGTTGTTCTAATTGTGGAGAATGGGAAAAGTAGCTCTAACCCACGTGAGGAGTTTTAAGGGGGAGAAGATACGCTGCACACAAGCTATGGGGTGGAGGCATCAAATGGTGAGTAGGAGTTGTGGAAATGAGAAGCCCACTTCCTGGTACACAGACTCTCAGGGTCTTCCAGCACCAGCCCCTCACCTGTGGGACCTGTGGTCTCTTCTTTGTGGTGGGCACGGGCCTTGAGGCCAGGACAGGGTGACCAGGACCGCATGGAGCAGTGAGAGGCATGGGACGACATCCCTCTGGGCTGCCCATGCTGGGAGCCGCCCTTCCCTCTTTCAGTGGAAGGCATTGAGGCGCTCCCTCCTAGGAGGTTGTAGGTAATGACCAGGGTAAGGGATAAAGCATTGCCATCTTCATTCTGGAGAAGAAGACAAAGACGGATACAGTCAGTGTGACTGCAAACAGATGCATGCTGAGGGGCCCAGCAGGGCGACAGGGTCGTCGGACAAAATGAAGGTTCGCAGAGGAATGTTGCTGGGACAAATACCCAATACCCAAAAGAAGGAAAGAAAGGTTTATTTAGCTCACAGTTACTGGTGGTTTCAGTCCATATTTGGCCGGCTCCAAGGCTGAGTGGCACATGGCAGAGGCCAGCAGTTCATGGCGACGGACCAGCAACAAAATGGTTGTAGAGGCAACAGAACAACCAAGGGAGCAGAGAGCAACTGTGTGAGTCTGTCTCTCTGTCTCTCTTTATATCACATTCAGGCTGTCTGCCTCAGCCTATCTGCCTTAGTCCACACCCATAATCCCATCCGTACTAAAACACATAATCCCAGTGGATCATGAGTCAAGTCTCAAACTCTAGAAGTCTCCGCCCCATGATTACATAAGGCTTTGGGGGTACAACTAGACTGTAACAGATGTGCACCTTTTAGAGATGAAGGAGCTTGATGTATATAAAGAACGGGCTCTGGAGTAAGAAGACCGGAAGAGGGAAGAAGTAGGAGGGAGCCCAAGGCAGGTCGCTGGGGCTCGGCTCGTGCAACCCCACAGGGAGCCATGGTGCTTGGGTGTGTGGAGTGACAAAGAGACCTTCCCAAAGGCAGGCAGTGGAGGGCAGGGCCCTTGGCAGCCCTGGCATCACCAAGGAGACAACAGGGTTGTGAGGAGCCGAGGGAGGAGGAGACAGAATACCATTGTGGAGAAAGCTGCTGAGTTAGAGCCAGAGCAAGCCTTGCTCTGCTGGGCGACCCAGTGAGCCGGGGCCCTGCTTCCCGGGCATCCTCGTCTGCTCTGTCAGACTTATACCCACCCTAGAGCCCTGAAATGAGCTCAGTGGCTTTGTCTCTGTGAGGAGTAATCGCTCCTCTGGTGCCCCCCTAAGTGGACTCTGGAGACAGGTAATGGTTCCTCTTTATGATAACAGGTTGTTAACACGGTTCAGTGGGCCTGGGTTACTATGGCAACTCCTTCAGATGTCTGGTATACCCCCAGAGATGAGTTTGTTCATCCCTGAAATTCATGTAAGTGGAATGACTCTGTGTGTTTTCCCTTCCCCGCCTGGCTGCTGCCACCGAGCACTTAGTCTCTGCAGCTCCCTCGTGTCATGGAGGCCTCACTTCTCACTGCTGTGTAGCACTGTGGTAGGAATGGACTCACTCGTCCATTTTATCGGGGATGGACACGGGTTGTTCACGGTTGGGTACCGTTATGGTCTGTGCCTAGATGTCCTCCCGGTGCCTCATGCAGTCCTGGGCTGGACTTGTAGAGGGTAAGATTGATCCATGGTCCAGTGCTAGGAGAACCACTGCGAGTGCCGCTCCCACGCTGGGGGGCACCGCCTGCACATGACAGGTAAGCACGGCAAGGGCCTTCTCCCTGCTGCGTCTCCCTCCTTGCTCTTCCAAGTTTGCTGTTTCTTGCCACCATGAACTGTTGTCCTCTGCCATGTGCCACTCTGCCTTGGATTCAACAGAGTGTGGACCAAAACCTCCACAAACTGCAAGCTATATAAATCTCTGCTTCCTTCATTTTGGGTGTTGGCACTGTGTCCCAGCTATGAGACAAAGGTAACTGAGACAGGCAGTATGAGAAAGTGATGAATATTCTTGTGCCTGAGCTTTGCTGGATATATGATCTCACTGTTTTAGGGGAAATAGGTGGTACCTCAGCTTCAGTTAATATTGCCAAGCAATTTTGCCCATCAGTTGTGTGAGTTTATATGCCCGTTGAGCAGAGTATGAGCCTTACTTACATTTTCATGAACAATCAAATCAGTTAACATTTTAAAATTAAAGTCCTTCTAGGGGTGCATCTTGATATCTCACTTTGGTTTTAATTTCCCTAGGGATTCTGAGTCATTTCCATGTATTGGCCATCCAGACAGCCTCTTAGTGTTTTTGGTTATTACAGGGTCTCACTACGTAACTCAGACGCATAATGATCCTTCTGTTTTTAACCTCCCAATTCTGGCATTACAGGCATGTGCCACCATGCCCAGATTCTGTGGCCGGTTCAACCCACCTTTGGGGGTGGGAGGTGGGGCTGGTGCAACATGTGGTGTCAGGGATCCAGCCAGAGTCCCTGCACTTGCCCAAGCTTGTCTAAGCAGGCACTTCAGTCAGTTGAGCTATCTCTCTGGCCCTAAGACAGCCTCTTTTGTAATGTGCTATTCAATTATTTTCACCTGGGCTTTTAGTAGTTGTTTTTATATATACACATATAGAATAATGTAGCTTATCTTTTGAAGAGCAGAAGCTTTTAAGGTTTGTGTGGATTTTCTTTTTTCCTGTGGTTCTTGTGACTTACTTAAAAATCTTCCCTAAATATCTGAAGATGTACTATCTTTTAGAGTAAACCAAGGCCTAGTTTCAGAACACCACTGACACCATCAGAGTTTAAGCAATGTGTGAGGACTTGATTGTAGACTGGGACTGGGCGCAGCCAGGCCAAGGGCAAAAAGACCATTGGCCCCAAGCAAGGGGTGTGAGCATGCTTTATAGGAGAGTTTAGGGAGTGGAGGGGAGTACTGCTCTGGGGGGTGCATGACTTTGAGTCTCTAAGTAAGGGTCTGGAGCTGCCCGATAGGGTGGGGGGGTACAGGAGGGTGCTGGCAGGTGCACTGCTTCATAACATGTTTTTGTTTATGGAACCAGCGCTCTGCAGGTTGAGCTCTGCGGGGCAGAGTGAGCTTCAGGGAGAAGCTGCTGGCCTCCTCTTGAACACTGTGTTCCTGTATGTGAGAATCGATCTGCTTGGGGAGTTTTTCCTCCTAGCTGGGCGGGGTGCTCCTTCAGAGAGCTGGCACTGTCTTCTAAAAGTTTGAGATTTTGGTCTTTTGAGGCTAAATAGATTTGCCATTACATACATGGTATTGATGATTATATTTAATGGGAGAGAGAATGCTAACCCTGTTCCTTCTCATCTGTAGAATTAGTGCTATGTTGACTGTTCTGGAAACCTGCATAAATGGTGTGGTCATACTGAGCTCTCAAGTGTGAAATTTAACCTGAAATGGATCGGTATTTACTAAGTGTCTGTTTATGTGTGTCATTTTAGAAAAAAACACAATTCTGATGAGCGACTCATCTTTTCTCGACGCCCCATAATTTGAGAAACCATGACTTGGCCATTAGAGATACAGGAACCACGGTTTTGTGTGATTGGAGGTGGTTTGTAGAATCAGCTGTTGTAGTTTTACGCCCACACACCAGAGGGCGCTGCTCACACATGTGGATAATGTGGGCCTGGCCTTTGGGAAGGACCGGCCACTGCCGCCTTTCCTGAGGGCTTCCCACCCACCTCCTTAGTGCATGTTCCCCTTCTAGCCCTGTTGCCTTCCCTTCATGTAGTGGAGAGGGATGCGATCAGTCATTTGAAAATATTGTTTCCTTTTCAGGATGCGAGGAGAGGCTAAATCCCATCTCAGGGCTTCATGCCTTGGTCAGATCAGGAAAGGGTCACGAGTCCAGCCAGGGCAAGTTATCCCACCCTACCTCTCGGTACCACCTGCCTATAATCTCTTACCTGTCCAGCCTTCAAACTGAGCACATTTCTGGGCTCTACCACTAGATGGCAGCAGCACCCCTTTCTCGGATGTGGCACCTGGCAGCGCCTCCGGAGTTCTTGGGGCAGGGCAACTTCACGCACTGCAGAGCAAAAGCTGAGGCCCTGGGAAGGCACTGAGGTTTTTTTCAAGGTTACAGCTCATGCTGGAGTTGAGACAAGGACCAGATAGGACCCGGGGCCCTGTCCCTAAGGTAACATAGCCAGACCAGGAAGGAGGTCCCGCTGAGCTGCGCAGGGTGTCATGTGACCCAATTCCACTGTGTCATCCCTTTTCTCTGATTTGCTTATAGAATTAATTAGATTAACTGCATTGACAGAAAACCCAGGAAATTGGGGGGGGCGGGGTGCCTGGAGAAATAGCTCAGTAGAACAAGTGCTCAAGCACAAGGGCCTGATTCCACGAACGAACGAACGAACGAACGAACGAAAGAAAGAAAGAAAGAAAGAAAAGGAAAGAAAAGTTAAGTTATGTTCTGGCATAAACTTTTAACTTTTCTCATAAACCAGAACTTTTATAAACGAGTTGTTTCTAACAGTCCGGTTGGCCAAGCGTAGAGGAGTGTGGAGCCAGAGGAGCAGGAGAAAGGGCCGCTCCCTGTCTGTGTCACATTCTGAGCTATGGTTGTGTTTGAACGCACCGCAAGGCGCTTACTACTTTTTCCTTATAAGGAAATGCTTGTGGTTAAATGCACGTAACTTGAGTGCAC
>PVKN010002690.1:0-41031 GCA_004027915.1 Capromys pilorides
TTCTATGTAGTCTGGGTTGGCTTTGAACTTACAGCAATCCTGTCTCAACCTTCTGAATGCTGGGCTTGCAGGCATGTACTGCCACAGTTGGTTTTAAAAGTTAGATTTATTAACATAAAGTTACATACCACAACATTTACCTGTACCTTTCATTGTTTCTTTTTCATTAGTTTATTTGAGCTTTGGAAAGTTATTTTGTTTTTCTTTTTTTCTTACTCTTCTTGTCCCTCTTCTCCCTTTTAATTTTTCTCCCTTTAATTTTTTCTCTCTTCTTTTTACTCCCTGTATAATTTCTTTCTTTCTCCCCCTTTTCTTGATCTCAGGTACCAGCCAATTGCTGTTTAAGGTTAGAGTTAGGGTTAGGATAATCTGTGATAAACAACTTGGATAAATAAGGTTTATTTATCTTTTTTTTTTTTTTTTTTGCAGAATTGGGGATCGAATTCAGAACCTTGCACTTGCCAGGCAGGCACTTGTGCTCCTGAGCTATCTCCCTGGCCCCTGGATAAATAAGGTTTGGATAAATACTTAAGAGTAAGAATTTGGATAATATAAGCGTATGCTTAAAAATTTTATTTTTTAAAACTTAAATTTTATTTTCTTATTTTTTGGTGCTGGCAATTGAACTCAGGATCTTGATCTTGCCAGGAAGGTGCTGGACCATTGAGCTATCTCCCTGGCTGCTTAACTATTTTAAAACTCTGCAAATTGTGTGCACCATTGCATGCCTCTGGGCAAAGCATGACAGTTCCAGTTATCCTGCATTTCACATTTTAGTCTTTTTAATTTGAGCCACTCTAGATTATGTATGGGGGCATTATCTGGCGGCTTTAGCTTGTATTTATACAATGACTAATGATTTTAAATGTATTTTTCTCAAATATATAATATACATCTTTATCAGATATTGCTTTTGTTGTGGTTTGTGTATAGGTGTCCCCCCAAAGCCTCATGCAGTCAAGGGATGGCTTCTGGAATTTGTAATTGATTATTGTGGGTGTCGGTGCTGACCCTTCCCCGGGTGATTTGCATTTCAATGTAAGGAGGAAGAGAAGTTAGCTGCTTGAGCTGCTGCTGCCTCCCTCTTCACTCTCTTGCTCTTAGCTGCCACCATGAAATGTTGCCCCCTGCCATGTGCCTCTCTGCCTTGGAGCCAGCTGAATATGGACTGAAACCTCCAGTAACTGTGAGCTAAATAAACCTTTCCTTCCCTCATTTTGAGTGTTGGGTGTTTGTCCCAGCAATGAGAGAAGAGTAACTAAGACAGCTTTACACTTTTCTGTTTTAAATCAATCTGTGATTTATCATTATGGTTTTTCTTAACAGTATCTTTTTTAATTGTGATGAACTCCATTTGTTGAAGTTTATGTGTATTGTGTATGTGCTTTGCTGTGTTTTAGTTGAAAAGTCTATGTGATCCAAAGGTTGCAAATGTTCTTATTTTGTATTTTTCTTCCTGAAGTTTTATAATTTTAATTTTACATTTAGTACTGCAATCTACTTCAAGTTAATTTGCGTGTGTTTTTGGAGGAGAGAGTCAAGGCTCATTTTGTGTGTTTGAGCAACCAATTATACTAGGCAATTTATTGAAAAGGCAATTTCTACATTGAAATATCTTGATACCTTTATTGAAAATCAGTTGACAGTGTATGTGTGGTGTTTCTGGCCTCTTACTGTGTTCCATTAATCTGCCTATACAGACTAATATCATACCTCCACTGCTGTGGTTTTATAGCAATTTTTCATATCAAGTGGTGTTAGCCTTTGAGATTTGCTATTATTTTACAAAATTATTCTGCTCATGTAGATCTTTTGCAGTTTTAGATTAATTGTAAAATCAGTTTGCCAACTTCTGTGAATCAAATTTTGATTGGAATTGCTTACAGTTATAAAGGAATTCAGTTGAACCCTGTTAGTAATTATGGGTAGTCTTTGCAACAAGCTTTTGTTATTTCAGCAAACTGGTCAGTTTTTAGTTGAGTTGAATGTCTAGGAAGCAGTGATTCTTGCATTATGTCTAATCCTGGGATTCAATTAAATCAAACACCATTCCTTGGTGATGGAGGAGGCACTGTGGAGTGTACTCCAGCCTCCAGCAGCCTCCATTTTATTCTGAGAGGAACGCGAGCTTTCTTCCTAGGTGAGTGCTCTCCTTCTTAAAAAGTTTTTAAAGAGAATACAAAACATAGTGATAAAAACATTAGAAATTATGTAGAATTTCACCAAACAAAAGGAAAGGAATTCAACAATTGCTGTTATATTGCATACTGTTATCATCAATTAGTTGTTCAGATTATGAGATTTAAGTCTGTAAGACTGGAATGGCGCTCTCTCTCTGACTGTGAGCTCAAACCTACCAACCCAAACCCAAGAGAAGCTGCTTAGGGCCTTCTGACATGGTCACTCTTCCCTGAGCAAAGTCCATGCAGTTGAGGAAAGGTAGCCTCACTCACAGCACAAAAGCACCATAGGCCCCACAGTTGAACAGAGTCCAAGAAACACAAGGGCAAAGGTGTAACCTTCTGGAAGCTTCTCCACCATCAGTGTGTGTGTGTGTGTGTGTGTGTCTGTGTGTGTGTGTAGTCTTTCCATTATACTAACTGGAGCAGGGATCTTCCACAGGCAGCTCCCCAGGGGCTATGCTCAGAAAGCAGCATTTCAGCAGTGTGATTGTTGCCTGTTCTTTACACAGTGGATTGTTAAGTTCTAAATAGATCATTCATTTTTTTTTTTTCCACTTAGCACAAAAGGTTTCACAATTCCCGATACCACCATAGGACTGAATGTTTCAAGTGAAAACATTCTCTAAACCACAGCTCTCAGGTGAGAGGAAGCGCTGGCCAAGGGCTTTGAAGGAAAAACAATCCGTAAACCACTGGGTACACAGGAGGCTGGGTTGCCTTGCTTACAGATGCCGGAGGCTTCAGGGTTGATCTGATAAAGCCAACTTCCTTCCTAACCAGTACCTGGCTCTACCTCCCCTGCGCCCCTAAAATAAACCAATCCAGGAGCTATGGGGAGCACTGCCTGGCTGCTAGCTATCAAGGGCTCTCAGTGGCTGCCTACCACAGCCAGTCAGCAGCACGAATGGAGGCTGTAGCTTGGTGGGTAATGACAGGCCAGCCTTCGCTGCCCATTAGTCCAATAGGACAAATAGCAACATCTTTATAAGTGCTCAGTAAATAAAGTTCACTTGTCAGAGGTGGTAGTGTGCTGAGGACTATGGGAGGCTCTGGGACATGGCCGTGGCTTTTCCTGAAACAGGTCTGGCAGGAATGGTCTGGCAAGACTCAGCTGAGTGCTTCAGATTCCTTGGGGGGATCCTTGCAAACCCCCAGTGTCTCCAGGTCATCTAGATGTGAACAGAAAGGCTCTAGGAGAGAGCAGATGGCTTGGGGAGGCGGTGAGGGAGAAAGGAGGGGGCAATAGAAGAAAAGGACAGATTGGTAAGTGATAGCTATGGTGAGGGAGGGCTGACTGGGTCCCCCGCCACCCGGTGCCTCCCAGCTGCATATGTCTAACAGCGCTGGTGGCATTCAGGGCACGATGGATCAGTATAAGAATGCTACTTGCGTTGAAGGAAGGGAAAGACAGGGCACACTGGGAGGAAGGTGGAGCAAGGGCCTCCTTGGTGGCCCTGGCAGGGGTGCAGTCAGTGTGTAGACTCAAGGCCCATCCTTGTGTGTCACTTGAGCTGAATGGTTAAAAGCCAGGTGTCTGGATAGAACGGGCCTGAGCTGGCACTGTGGGCCTAGGGGTGCTGCTGTGGGACTTTGGACAAGTTGCTCAGTCTTCCTGAGACTCGGTTTTCCCAGCTTTCAAAAGAACATTCAGCACTCTTTACAGGGGTCATCGGGAAGGTTACATAGAGAAGGCTTGGTGGTCACTACCCAGGAAGAGGGAGACTTAGTCATAGCGAAGGAAGGATGGGTTTGGGGCCGGCGACTGCTTTCATACCGTAATTGCCCGGGGTGCTGTCGACTCTACCAGTATTAGGCACACTCAGTTTCTGCTAAGAAATCTGTCTTACCTGGATCTTGAAGGGGGGACTCAGGACAGACTTGTGAAGCCAGCTCGGCCTGCCCTGGCGCTTCTCTCTTTATCCTTATAACTCATTTATATTTTGGGGGCTCCTCAAGCTTTTCTCTTCTAACTGTCCAGGGAGCAAGGAGGAAGTATGCGTTCGAGGCCAACTCCATGGTCCCTAGCAGCACTCCGAGGGGGCGGCGACACCAGAATCCTACTGTATCACGAGAGACACAGATACCAGATGGATAATCTCAAGAACAAAGACGTTTTGGGGGAGACTTGATTCAAAGCTTCCTTGTATTTTTTGGCAAAGCTAGGGGCTCTGAAGCCAGACAGAGCATAGCCTGGGAAGGCGTTTCTCCTTTACATCTCCCTTCTCAGAATGTACCACCCAACCGGAAGCCCCATTTGTATTCCAGCCTGTCTGTGGCAGCCTCAGGCACTAGCCTGGGTTTGTGACTGAAAAGAAAGGTCCTGGGAGCCTTTAGCAGTCACAAGAGGACTCTGGGGAAGTAGCTGGTATGGCGCAGCATCCTCCCCTCTCAGCAGGGCTGTGAGAGGAAGGCAGGAAAGGGGCAGTGAGCCTTTACAACCGCTTTGTGTTGCGCTCCTCTGTGCTGCCTGTATTCAAGACTCAGTCTGGTTGGAAGGCAAACTGCATGAATCCATCATCAGGTCAGTGGCCCAGTGCCCAGCATACCAACGACCAGGGTGCTGCATTGGAGCATGCATTTGAAATTCTAGCCATGAGCCTGGCTGCTGTGTTGGGGAAGAGGCGGAAGTCTTGGGTCACATAGCAGGTGGCAATTCCCAAACTCATCGGGATGTACTCTCTTCATCAGGAATTCATCCACTGCATCCAAGTTATAACATCTCCTCCCCCTAAAGGCATAGGGTATGTAAACTCTGCTTATCTGTTGGTTCAGCTCAGGGGACCCTGCAGTGAGAATGAGCAGCTGCTGCCCTCTGGCCCTTGAAACCAGGGATCTCTCCTTGACAAGAAGGTGCTTCTGGTGGGGGGCCTTGCCTTCTTACCATCCGCCAACAGCTCCTTGGGAAGAACATCTTCCTGGGTGACCTGAGGGATGGTGGGGGATGGGGCAGCTGGTTTAAGGTAGGTCAGGAAAGAGCTTAATTGCTGCCTGAGGTCAGCTCTGAGGTTCAGTCCTGCACTGCAGAGAGTTGGTGGTGAAGGGGCTACTTTCCAGTCAGTCGTCATGAAGCTCTCTTTCCTGGAGTGGCTGGAGCAACAGCAAGTCTGGAGGCCAGAAAGCCCTCGAGTCCTTTCTTTAGCCTGAGCCCTTGGTGTAGCGGGGCTTGATTCGTTCTCTCACCCTTTCTCAGAAGGGCCACCTGCTTGCTCCTTCAGGGTCCCTGCTCATTCTTGCCCCTCTCCCTGAGTGGTTCTTTGTCAGATCCTTGTTTCTTCCTCAGAGGCAGGGCCCGTTCCGCTTGGTGTCACTTGCCAGCCTCCACCCGATGGCACGCAGGTGTGCTCGAGATTCTCAAACCCTTCATGCCTCAAAGCTGTCTTGATAGCTACTTGAAAATGTCCCCGTTCATCCTCATCCTCGGGAATTCTGATGCCTCAAAGTGACCTGAGGCCTGGGCAGAAGAGCTCCTAAGGCCC
This sequence comes from Capromys pilorides, assembly GCA_004027915.1. Classification (NCBI taxonomy): domain Eukaryota; kingdom Metazoa; phylum Chordata; class Mammalia; order Rodentia; family Capromyidae; genus Capromys; species Capromys pilorides. Next base: position 5,660 of record PVKN010002690.1, read on the forward strand.
TGCCTCAGTAGAGGACCCCAGAATAGGCAGCAGCAAGGCAGCTTTGCTGGGTGACGCCTCTATTTATTTGATGTGTTCGCGGAGGCAAAAAGCTGTTCCCTCCCCACTGCTACCATTCATCCACTCTTAGCACCATTTGTTAAGCTCTGGAGGAATCACACTCTGGAAGGAGAGGTACAGTGGAAATTTCTCCTCTCGTGTATTCAGAATTGTACCAAATACCTCACTAAGTTTTATGGAAGTCACTCACTGGGTGCACTTCCTGTCCCCCAGGCCACTCAGCCCCTACCACACCTCTTCCTCAGTGTCTTCTGGACTGCTTTCCTAGCTCCCACATCTGCACCTATCTGAGTGACCTCTCCCAAAGCCACAGATCAGATCTTTTGAGGACCAGATGTGACAGTCATTTGTGTCATGTATCTGTCACCTAACAGTTAGTGCGTTCTTTTCCCATTAAAGAAAAGACTGGAACTTGAGAGGCTGAGAGAAAAGGCAAAGTTTTAGGGGATGTGCATGAGTCAAAGCCCCTGGCCACTGAATTAGCAGACTCTGATAACAGTGAGGTTGGGAGAAGACCCTGCATCCCTGGCAGTGATGGTGGAAATGTTAGAATGACTATGTGGCACTAACTGAATGATTCCCACCACAAGCTGATCCAGAATGCCTTGCAGTGGGTGAGCAACAGAGATGGTTGTGACCCATAATCCTCAGCGTAATCAGGGAAGAACAGCTTGCACAAGGGCCCAGGAGTCATGGTTCAGTGACCAACATTTTCTCTCTTTCCTCCCACCAGTATGGAGAGGTCTCTGAGAAGGTGGTCCTGAAAGGGGACTGCTACGGGTGCACCATAGGACCAGGGCTAGGCTGCCTACTGTTCCATCTCTGGCTGCCCTTAGGTGCCAGCTGGGTTGAGTAGGGAGCTAGGCCTCTGGAGACACCAGGGACCTGGAATCAGAGCCTGGACTCACAGGTCTGGGCGAACTTCTGAAATCAATCTATTATCTATCTATCATCTATCTATCTATCTATCTATCTATCTATCTATCTATCTATCTATCATCTATCATCTTTGTGTCTCATGTTTCCTTAATAGAAACAATGTGTCTGGAAGTGTAGCTCAGTGGTAGATCAGTAACATAGCATGCAGGGGACCTTGAGGTTCAATTTCCAGCACAAATGAGGGCAGACAAAAAGACACACTAGGAATTACTCACAATGTGTGTTCTGAGAATACTGTGCTATGTATTTCCTTGAACACATGTGTTCTACTCTGTTCTTGAATTCTCTCTCCATTATCATTATGGCCTTTGGGCTGCTCCTTACCTGCTACTTACCACTGCACAAGGAGCTACCCTTCCTTAGCAGGGTACCTTGGCTGGGTCAGTAAGTGTGAACTTGGCCTAGTTTCTACTCCCTGACTTACACTTGGAGGCCTCACTTTCCACAGGAGTTCTTGTTTCAAACCTTGCAAGGCTCCTTCCACACATGCGGCCCCTCAGGTAAACGCAAGTTCTTCAATGAGAAACATTGGCACATTGAGCTAGAGGGTGAGAGGGCTTATGCAAGAGGTCAATGACCTGACCCCTGAAGGACTCAGTTCACAGCAGTGGGGGAGGTGGGAGTGCTCCCGGTGACTCCATGGCAGGAGCCAGCACAGGGCAATGAAGATGGCAGAGTGGGATGGGGATGAGGAGAGGCAGAGAGCAGGCCAGTGGAAGCTGGGGTCTGTGGAAGAATGTGTGGTTGGGTTGGTAACATGGTGGGACGCAGGAGGCAGGAGGCAGCAGCATGTTTTCTTCCAGATCACCCCACTTGCATTTCCAGGTAGAAAGGGGTGGCTGGGCAGTGTGCATGGTGGTGATGGTGGCCTGCCAACCTGACGAGAACACCCCGCGCTGGGCGGCCTCCTTCCTCGCTCCACCACTACTGATAGCCCACTTCCCACCTCCTGCTTTCAAGCAGAACTCCAGGCAACCGGCCTCAGCTTCAGCCCAACTGTCACTGAACTGGAAGCAATGCTGGTTCTAGAAAGAGCCCCAAGAAGTGCCCCAGTGGTCTCCTGACATTGACGCCCCTCTGGCATGGGATAAAGGGAAGTGCAGAATCCCCTGCTAGTACAGAACCCAGTGCGTGTCTTGTGGAGCTGGTGGGTGGCATGAGGGAGCCCTTTCTGCTTGGCTGGCCTTTGTGATGTCAAGGGAGCCTTGGCCAGGATCGAGGTTTGTTTTTCAAAGGACAAGCTCAGGTCCAGGTCTACTTTGGGCAGATGCTTGAGCTTTTCCCTTGTTTGAGAGCTTGCAAACTGGGTTGGAGGAGAAAGCCTGGAAGTTATCAGTTCCTCCCCGCTTGCTGGCGGGCCAGCTCTCCCTTCCTCTCTCAGCACTGGCTCACCCTTACTCTTACCACACACCATCAGGAAATGAAGATGATCTGTTCCCAAGGGCAGTGGTGGCAGGCCGGTGGGTGGGCCGAGGGAGCAACAGCTGAGTCCAGACGTGGACAGGAAAGCCAAAGCAGAGGCAAGCTGCTCGTGGACTCACCACAGCACTGTGACACTGTGTGCGTGTCTCTTCCCTGGGCACCAGCGCAATGGAAGAATGCATTCTTTTCAGCCTCAGAAACTAGCAGGTAGTGACAGGCTGTGTGGGCACGAGAGACTAGAAGGTAGAGGCCTCATGGGGCACAGCAGCCTTCTCACTGGCCTAACCTACACGCTCGCATCCCAGAGTCCTGACTTGGGGACCCCAGAGCGTGACATACACGGGCAATTAACAAGTGTCAGCTGAGGGAGTGAAAAAAAAAAAAACAGTACCATTCTCTATTCTTGGGACTTCATCAAGTCTGTGAATTTATGAATTTGTCCAAGCTCATGTGACAGAGCTGACTGTTCTGAAAGAGGGAGATGACAACAAAAGTTGGAGGCCTTCAAGTACCCTAAGGGAAATCAGCCGCCATCGGGTACCTGACTAGAGAGAGAGGGGACAAGGACACTAGAAGGGTTTCTTCCCAGTGTCCCCGCAACCCAAGAAAGAAAAAGGCACAAGAAATAACAAAGCCAGGACAACTGTTAAAAATTATTTAATAGAAAGTCCAATGTCAAAATGTAACAATAAACAAAAATACACATGTATAAATATGTATATATAATTAGACCTATACACTTTCTCAGACCCTTTTCAAAATGGAACAGAATTATCAGTAGAACATCTTGGTGATCAAATGAAAACGATATTCAAGCCACACAGGCCCATGGTGCTATGGGGAGCAGCACTGGTGACGCACTTGGAGGGTTCACAGAGTTCCCATCAGGAGGGGGCTGGGGCTGCTGCCAAAACCCCTTGCTGGAGACCCAGAGAGGGAGACCAATCCCATGGCTGTGTATGTGGACCTGACCTGTTCTTAGCACCTGTAGCGGCCCCTGTCTTGGGACAGCTCACCTGCTGGGGCTCTGAATTACTTCAATTGATGCTACTGTGAGTTCATCTGCCTCATTTCCCAGCTTACAAGCTCACAGGGATTCTGCCTTAGGATTTCCTTATTCTACAGGTCCAGGGTCACACAGTGGCTGGGGATGCCATCGAGGTGTGCTGCTGGTCACCGCAGTGGTGTTCTAAGTGAGTCTGCACAGACTAGGAGGTACCAAAGTCACTCGCAGGAGTTCAGGGAGAAAATAACAGAACCTGTTTGCTACCATGGCTTGGATCTTCTTCAGTTAGGATTCTCTGCTGTGTACTCTTTATAGCGTGCCTTAGATTACCATCCAATTAAAGGGACATATGCTTTAAATAAATCCACAGCATCCCGGAGGGTGCATCTCACAAAGGTTTGCTGATAGGCTCTGTGCAGTGGAGACAGGTGGGTGCCTACTGCTTTGGAGTTCACGCATGGCAGAGTGGAGGGAGGCTGCCCTGCAGAGCCCTCTGCTCACAGTGCATTTCGCACGTGCTCAGAAGAGCAAGGCCCCGGATACCTGCCAGGCCCTAGGCAGAGCTGACAGCTCTGAGCTCTGCCGCTAGCTAATCCTTGCGTGTAAGGCCACATTCCTAAATAAAGCACAAATACCTCGGGAAGAGCAGCAGAGATGCAGCCAGTGACAACTGGCATGGAGGTAATTTGGTCTTTTCCTGGCAGTGAGATGAAGGTGAGTGGGAACTGTGCCAGGGCAGTGATTAGGAAGATGGTGCCCTAATTTAAAGTGAGACCAAATATTCTTTTGGTTTCAGCATTAAGCCTGTCGTGGGCAGAGTTCTAATGCTTATACCTAGACCTATGCCTGAAGGTACTTGAGGAAGAATCTCAAGACCCAGCATGGAAAGCTTTTCAGTGAGGAGCCAGAGGATGACCTGGGAAATGCTTGGGGTGGAAATCATGCAGAGGGCACGAGGCCGGTGTTGCCGCCCAGGAGGGCAGGCACAGGGGTTCTGCAAGAGATGAGCCCCAAGAAGCAGCAAGTCCTACTTGGGACCCCCGAGCAGAGGTCCAGAGCCTCTCAGTGGGAAAACTGCTCTAGCCCTGAACTTCTCCAATCATTCAGGAGAACTGTTTGCCTTTGAGCCTTTTCTTGGCTTTATAGAATACAGCTTGTATTCTGATGCATCTAATTCTGCCTAAAAGTTTTCTATTTTTTTCCTAGGAAAAACAAAAACAAGCAAAACAAAACAACAAACAAACAACCCCCTCCCCCCACCCATTCTTTGGAAAACCTCAAAGGCACTGCAGTTGTTTTTATGGAGGGGTTCTGGTGTCTTGGCGCCTTTCCCTGCTCACCCAGCCGAGCTCTGGCGGTCCCCATGAGGCCCTCAGCAGCTGTCTAGGTGTGTGGGTAGTTCCCAATTACATGCAGTTCACCTGTGCTTTTGAGAGTTTCACATGTCCCCTTTCTTTGGCAGGATGCAGGTGTGCACTCAGGACCTGCCACCAGGTGCACTCACTTCACCAAGGGAGGGCAGTTCAAGGGCAGCCTTCTGCTACTTCCTGTATGCTTACTTTAGGGTGCACTCTCATCTCCGGGTACAGACCAGCTTGGGCTCAGGAGGTATTTTTAGGTATCATGTCTCTAAAGTCAGGTCAGAGCGACCCAGAGCTGTCCCCCTTCTGACTCCAAACCACATTCAGTCCAGGCCTTGAACTCAAGATAGCTTTTGGAAGCAGGAAGAGGAGCTGGCGTGGGGCAGGGACAGAAGACAGGAGTAAACTATTTCCACAAGCTGCCAAGCATTCCCAGGGAAGAGGGCAATCCTGGTCCTAGGGGACTACACATGGGTCTGAGGGACCCACAGCTTGGGCTGCACAGCACAGAGCAGCCCCTGAAGCGAGCTCCTGAATCCACAGCCAAGCCTCAGGGCCCCTGTGGCTGCCTTAGCTCACTGCCCTGTCCTTGTCCTTGCTCTCCTCTCCTCCTCCACCTCTGAGCTCTGGCCCTTAATCTGCAGCACTCACGATTTCTGCTGTTCTGTCACCCTGGAGGGCTGTTTGCAATACTCTCAGTTTTCTGACAAAGGAGGGCTGTGATCCCCAAAGCTTGGCGCACTGCCTCTGCGCAGTGCTCCCACTGCAGCACCCAGGATTGTCCCTACAGTGGCCCTTCCGGTGGTCTCCCCACTGCTGGTAGGCATGCCAACGCAGATGGGAACAGGTTTGGTTCAGCTACGTACTGCTGACACTTAGCTCAGTGCCTACAGTGTACCAGGCGTCCACAAATGGTCTGCTGCTCGAGTGAGTCCTCGAGCTGTGGGAAGGGGAATGCTAAGCATTCTACAGCTGCGACAACCCAGGCGAGAGGACCCCAGTTCCATGAACTGCTGTCAAAGAATCCCAAGGGAGCTGCTGAAATGCCAGTGTAGGCCACGTGGGTGAGTGGAGGAGTGTGGGAATGCCACTATGGCCGTGTGTGGCTGGACCTGGCATGCACCCTCAGGGATGTGTCCTGTATGCACTGTGGACTGAGAAGGGACATGAGCCACCAAAGGACACGGGCCAGCAAAAGTCCCAGAGGAGTCAAACAGATGTGAACACCTGGTACCGAAGAGCTTGTGCTGGCGAGAGCGGCAGCAGGCCTCAGTGCTCCGCTCGAGTCTAACTCCAACTTCTGCAAGTGTTACCGGTTTCTGTCCTTGTGGTACTATCATTGCTACACTGATACCTTTTGGGACATTATTTTGGAGTCTGCAGAAAAGACAGAAAATATAATACTTTAAGTCTTTTGATGATAAAGAATCTGTTCTCTTTACCCATTCATCTCTGCGTGTGTGTGTGTGAAGAAAATTGATCCAAATTTGTAGTTTCTGGTTCAGGAAAATAGTAATTTTATGAGTTTACATCGTGCCTTCAATGGAAAATCTGGCTTGAAATCGTTTGCCAAACTTCCCTTGCTCACTTGTCTGTCAAAAAAGACTCCCTGAAGGCAGGACTGAAATGCTAGGACACCAGGGCTGTTCTCCTTTGAGCCTGGGTCAAGTGGCCCCTAAGGTCCTACAGCTATTTTCAACCCTGGGGCACCTAAGGCATTCTGGCTGAGTTAGTGGTGTTCTTGGTACTCTTAAGATTTAATGGAGTTCAAAATCTTGGTCTAAAAATAACCCCTGGGAAGGGAAGAAGAATGAATTCAGGGTGTGGAGGGTAGATAGTATCTGAGTGTGACCTTCAGCTTGGGGGAGGTCTCCTTGAACCAGAGTACTCTTTCTGGCATTCAAGAGAGGAGAGTCATTTCCACATCATCTTCAAGAAGTTTGGAAGCTGCCAGGTTAGAAATAATCATGATCTTGGGAACAGATTTTATAGGGAAACTGAACATATTACCACCTCTGTTCAATTTTTTTGATTCTTTCAAGCGGAGTAAATGAGGGTGGATGTGGGTTCCTTCCAGGCAGTTTCTTAAACAGTTGCTATGGAAATATGAATCTCCCCCCCTCTCCAGTGTGCCTGAAGGAGCAAGGACAGAAACTTTAGGGAGCTCCTGGGCTCTTTGGATCTTGGGTCAAGTTATTTAAACTCCTAGCAAAGTCATGACATTACCATCCAAACATTTTTAAGGTCTTGAAACAGATTCCTATTTAGTTTTGGGGCTCAAAAGAGCCTGGGAAAAATACAGATCTGAAGATGAATGATGAGAATGAATTCTCCAGTTCTAACCTACAAGAAAGGGTTTCAGTCGAGGCTGAAGGTCTCACTCTGTCTGCCCTGCACTTCCAGAGGTCAGCTTCTCTTAGCCTCACCACCAGCACCAGATCAGGTGTCTTCCTGTAGAGGTGCCAGGTGTCTGTCTCCAAACTGCAAGGGCTCCAGGGGCGGAGCCTTTTCTCTCTGAGCACAGCACAGCCCTGCAGCCTCTCTTGCTTGTGTGCAGTTCACTGCATAAAACACTCCCCAGCTAAGATGAGGAGGGGAGAACCTGACAGTTGCCCCAGAAGGCGTTTTTCACAGTGTTGCGAGGGGCAAGGTGGTAACTGTCGTCGCTGCCGCCACCGCCACCACCACCACCACCACCACCACCACCATCATCATCATCATCATCATCATCATCATCACCATCAACATCCTAATTTAGAAAATGCTTGAATGGCCCCTTTCCTTCTTTCTACATGGCTGTTTTCTTTGGAAAGATGCATTCAACACTTACACTATATACTACTTAGACCACGGGAGCAATAACCCACTCTGCAGACCTACTGTGAAGGCTGCACAAAACGATTATAGAATGTCTTGCACAGGAGCTGGCACAGAGTACAAATAATAACCATCAATTCCTTTCCCATTTCTTCCAAGATTAGACTGGATCCCAGGTAAACTGCAAGTTTCCTGAAAACCAGGCAATGCTAGTAAGTCCCAGTGTTGTCAAAAAGGAAAATTTATTCATCCACCAGTCTCATTTTGTACCACATCTTTGTGGCCTTTTTCCAGAGATGCACAAAGAAGGGAATGCTGAAGCCAAAGGCATTTCCCCCCCTTAGAAAACACACCCATTTATTGGTAGAAGGCAATTCACAGACCTTGCGCATGGAATTCCAGGAGATGTACTGCAGAGGTGTTTGCAGCATGAAGGCCAGTCACCTTGTCCAGCAGTATACAGGCACACTGGGGCCCAGCGACCCACCCGTGACATTGGGAAGCCAAAGTTCCTAATTTGAGCCATCTTTTCATTATGGCTTTAAATACGTACTCCCGCACACCAGCCGTCCCTCTTTTATTTCTTTTGGGGTTGTAAGCAATTTAACAGAGACCAATTTCTAAGAGGTATAAAGAAATAAAGCTCTGCAAATGCCTTCTGGGGAAAAGCATGGAAAGTAGATTTTATGTAAAATTACAGAGTGCAATCTAATACTTTTTTTTCTTTTTAAAGGGAGGGGTAGGGAATAGAACCTTAGATACCAGTTGTTTTGCTCTTTATTAAGAAAATATTAGAGTCCTGGAGTCCAAGATTGTGAGTCAGTATTTTCCAGGATTAACAGTTAATTTTTCTTCCGATAAAACCAACACAGTTAGCTAAGTTTCTTAAGAATAGTAGAGATGGAACACTTTTAAATTCTTGCCCTACAACTGACAGGCTAATCTACATCACAGGCTACTGAGGTAAAATTCTTAAGAGGCATAATTTCTGTTCTTAGCAGGCTTGTCAGAGTCCTACCTTAATAGAAAAAAAAAATAACGCGTTTGAGAGGAAGACAGAGTTAGAACTCAGAGATGACATCAACTGGGAGCACAAAGTGGGTTCCGTCATCCCTGGGCTTGCTGCTAGGACTGTCTGCTTGCGGGCCTGGTCGCTTCCGGTGCCTGGGTGTGCCTAAGACACAGAGGTGCCTTTTCACTTCACTCCTGGAGCAGGCAGGTGCTAGGGCAGAGGGTTGAGCAGGCCACCTCTGGGTCTGGTCACTTCACATTTGATTCATCCACATGCAGGCTCAGATCACAGGCATGGCAGACAGGGAGAGCCCTTCCACCCACTGCTGTGTGTCACACTGTTTCTGAGGGCTGACCTAATTTTCTGCCACTGGACTTTGTGCCTTCTTGGTCCCTTAAAAGACCGCAGACAGCACCACTCTGTGCTCACTGCAGAAGCCTGGGGCAAGGCGGAATTGCGAAGGTGAAAGCCTCTTTCAAGGCCATCTGCCAGTAAGGAACACGTACTGCACTGTGAGCGCAGAACTCTGTGGTCCTGGATGGCTGCCAACCAAAAGAAAGCTGTGCACACACTGCTGAACTTCTACATAAGGCATGTGTAATCCAGCTGTAAATCTTGTTGGCAGCTCGGCCTCACCCCCAGCCACCAGGCAGTTGGATTTTCAGTCACCCTGGCACCCAGTCAGGGGAGCAACCCTCTCTGCTGACAGCTTTGTAGGCTTTGCTTTCCTCCATCTACCAGGCTATTGCTCTCCTTTTCTCCTAACCAGTCCTACCAAGACGACCGCTAGCAGAGGGTACCAGTGCATACAATGGATCATTCTTTGTTTCTATCTTTTTTGTCTTTTTGAGACAGGGTCTCACTATGCAGTTTAAGCTGGCCTTGAGCTCACTTTGTAGCTCAGGCTGGTCTCAAACTCCCAATGATCCCCTGCCTCTGCCTCCCAAGTGCTGGGATTACAGGCATGTGCCACCGCGCTGAGCTCCGATCATTTTTAAATGTGTCCTACAAAGATGACAACTAGCAGAGTGTACCAGCGTGTACACTGTATCATTTTCATTGCATTTGAGACAATCTGCTTAGTGTTCAAATACACAGAGGGGAAAATACTTTTGCTCTAGATTCTTTCAAAATGTTCAAAAAAAAAGTACAAACACAAATCACTTGACAATTTTATGATTAAAACCAACAAATGGAAAAGACAGCGTTGAATGTTGTTAATATAATCAAGCACTTCATGCCAACCCACTCAACCACCCCATTTCTCGGACCTGTTTCTAGAGGTACCAAATGTGTCTGAAGAGCAAATCACTTTTGCACAGCACAGGTGTATCCAGTGTTAAACATGGGAGACAGAACTCCAGGTGAAAAGCCGCTGCTTTGTGGGAAAAAACACTTAGGGTTTTACTAGACACTGAAAAGCCAGGTCCCACGTGGTTCTGTGCACATGTGTAACGTGTTACAATGTTAAATGTGACTGTGCGGAAAATGATGTGAGCATGTTTCAACCCTGGGTGGAGGAAAGCGACTGCCTGGGAGGACACCCTCTGAGACACGGAGTAGTCAAATGGAAGACATTAACATCTGCTTCATTCTTGCTTGATAAAATCATGAGATCCAGGGAAAGGTCATCCATGTAACACAGAACAAAGTCCCTAGGGAACAACTTTGAGGTGGGGTCTAGCAGTTCATTTATAGTTGAGAAAAACTATTTTCATCACTTGGCCAAAAAACCATCCAAGGGGAGGGAACCAGAAACCCTAGACTACTCGACTCTCCCTGCATTTTTCTGCCTGAAGCGGGATACAAAGCCTTACATTTTGGCTGCATCTCTATTTATGTAACAACCACAGCTGCTCCCCAAAATAGCTGCTGCTGGCTGCAAGAACTAAGGGATTTTGTTGCTAACAAGTGGAGCCCATTTTCCAGAGCTCTTGCCGGGGTTCCTTCCCCTCACTTCCACTGCCCCACGTCTGCCTGGAGATAAGCAATCTCACAACTAGCATGTCAATGGCGCCACTGGTTTTATGGCTGGGTTTAAAAGTCTAGGCTCCTCTCAGCAACAACAAATCTAGGTCGTTATTCCACTTTGTGGCACGTGATCTCTTGAGACCTTCCTCCCTCAACACCTTAACGACTCACCTTCTTGTCTACTTTGGGAAGGTGGTAGGGTGGCTGATCCTGGGCCCTTGAAGTTTGCAACCCAAGAAAAGAACCATGCAGCGTGCCTTCTGCATCTTTGTGGGACAAACTCAAACCTGGACGGCTGGCATGGCATTTAGTAGGGTGCCTTCCCCTGAAAGTAACAAAGAAGACCCTCATCAAAGCTATCAAACATATTAAAAAAATACAAAAGTTATTTTTTCCTTTTGATTGCTATTTACTTGTGAGACAATATTTGTTAAAAATATTACTTCTGTCTTTGAGAAGAGATCATTCTCTTCATATAGTATGGAAAAATAAACTCTACTGAACACAGCCAACATTCCCCACCACTGCCAGGGGCTTTTGGCTTTCGCATCTCCAAACATCATCACCAGTGTAAAAGTCCTATATTTTGAAGTAGACAAATGCTTCTCACTGCACTATTGAGGAGTAAGAAGAAGAGGAAGTGGCAAGGCCATGTGGCATCGTGGAGGGAGAGAATCACAAAAGAGGATGCTTTGTTGGCTAACAAAACGAAAACATGGTGGCTTCAGTTCCTCCTAAAACGTCATGGGTGTTCCCTCATCTCCTCTGACCATTCACAGCCCTTGTGAGCCATGGGAGATATTAGGGAAGGGTGGGGAGCCACACAGGCCACTCGTCAGTACATCACTGCAAAGGAAGGCTCGACTTCCACATCCAAGGTCACCCTAAAACACTGAGCTGGATGAATGGGAGAAGACAAAGATACATAAAAACAGTAAAATGTTTATTTCTTAGAAAAAAAAGTGAGGAAGAGGGATTCAAAATGATTGCAATCACACTTCCATCTGCGTCTGAGCAAAGCCAATGTTGCAAGCTTAATCCTTGATTAAGGTACCTATTAGGTGGAACAACCTGCTGCTCGCTCCTACGTCACTTCCAGGAGTCAGGTCACACCATGCTTTTAATTGATAATAGCTCTTCTACTTCTTCAGAGCAGAGAAACAAGGCTGGCCAAAACAACCATCTCATTTCCAAAGCTCAACATTTCCAGTGACAAGCAAGGCCCAGGCTGTCTCTGGATGGCTTGGGAGAGATATGGAGGAAAGAGGGAAAGAAATGCTTGACTTAGAAGCAGAACTGGTCTAGAAGTTTGATATCTGAATTCACCACTACTTCATCTTATAGAAAATAGGTTGAAGAGCATCTGTAAAACCAATAGTATCTTTAAGGTGAAACTGCAGAATTTTGCTGCATACCTGGACACAAGAGAAGTGAAAAGTTGCAACAAGTTTAACTAGCAGCAACAAAGAAAGTTCGATAACAGTTTTTGTTTGTTTTTAGCAATATTCCTTTGCAAGTTCATTATGAAACACTGTAATTTAATGGGGCATACGATATGGAACGATCTTCTGTTGCTATAGTGCTGTTCGTTGAAGAGAACCGACCTTTGCAAAGATTTCAACTGGGGTGTAACCTATTTACACAGTAGTAGCTCCTGGTCTGAGTGATAGAATTGGTGCTATGTGATATCCTCTTCTTCCGAACAGTAATCCCGACCCTTGGAGGAAAAAGAGAAAGAATAACACGTGAATGAGAAATTCAAAGCATTCAGAGCTTAAAATAATTACTGGCAATCAACTTTCTTTCAGCGAAGACTTCTTGTGTCAGAATCCAGGCTTTATTAGTGATTGCCTGGCACAAAATAGATGTCATAAATACAAGATGGAATATCTGTACGTATGTATGCATGTATGTATGTATGTGGCAAGAATTTACATGAGCCTATATAACAGGCAGTCTTGCAACACTCAAAGACAATTTACTCAGAAACCTGTTAGTCATCAGGAGGAATCAGCGAGTCACTTTCAGCTGCCCGTATTCTACAGCCACATCCTTTTGCCTGGAACTTCAAATTTCACAAAGATAGGACATATAACTCAGGGATATCTTAGTTCTAAGTCATTCTAAGACCCCTGGTTAAAAACTCCACGAAGACAGTTGGGCCTGGGCTTCAGACTCCACATCTGACCTTGTTTGGACAAAACACATTTTCTGGGTCTGTAAATCACAGATATCATAGGAGAAAGACCTTTGGACATAGTGCTATAAATGTCAAGGGGTGCCCTCCACTTATGCTTAAGAGATGACACTCAGAGACCAGACCTGCAAATAGACAGTGGGAGATCAGCTGGGGGGTGAGGGGATAGAGCTCATGAGATTTTATTTGGAAAAAAGGGTCATCGTAACGGTTTATATCTACAAAATGTTTCCAAAGGCTCACATGCTCACAGTTGCAGGGCTGTGAGAAGGCGATGGGATCATGAAGGATCTGATTTCATCAAGTGAATTAATCCACTCACGAGCTCATTAGTAGAATCATTATTGGGAGGCGTAGCCTAACAGGAGCAGGCAGGTCACCGGAGAATACAACATCCCTCAGGCCTTTCCTTCTTGGCCCTATCCACTATCTCACTCTATTTTCCAGGTACCTTGAGGTGGGCAGCTTTCCCCTACATCCTTCACCCTGTTTCTGCCTGGGAGCCAGATGACCTTAGATGGAAACCCTTGAAGCTGTGAGCTAGAAGAAATCTCCACCCTCAAAGCTGACTTTTTCCAGGTATTTGGTCAAAACAACAAAAAATTTGACTAATATAGGGAGATTTGGGAAATTACCAGGCTTTGGCTTCCTGGATGTAATGACGGGTTTAGGCCCTGATGGTTGTGATTAGGGCTAAGTGGGAAAAGAGAGTGGCTGGTAGGTATCTGCGAATGACACATGCTGCGAATATTATGATTCACATTAGTCAGATCCCTGGGACACAGTACCAACACCCACGACTCGAAGGCATTTCCTTGAGGGGTAACTGTTGTTATCTTCATTTCGTAGATGAGGAAACTGAGACACAGGAGGGTACACATGTACAGAGAAACACTCAGTACATCTGAGTAGTAGACAGGTCCGAAATTGTCATTACTTATTCACACATGACACTTGGGGGCACTCTTCCCAGTTTTTTGAAAATTTGATTTTAAAGGAATACTTCCCTTCCAAAATCAGAGCATGTTGTATTAAAAAGGTGAAGGATGCTAATAATAATAATAATAATAATAATAATAATAATAATGGTAGTAGTAGCAGTAGCAGTACTAGTAAAGTACTTTACAAAGCCAAGGTGCACAACTCTTCTTTCCAGGGACCATTCCCTGACTGTCCAGCTCCACGGCAGAAGGGCCTGGCAGGCAAAGCAGCCCTGCTCATGGCTGCTAAAGTGGAGCCGGGGACAGAGCAGAGGAGGGAGCCCCGGGCCGTGTGTAGCAGCTGCACTCCTGCCTCCACAAGCCACCTGACACATCCAGGAACACGCTTTACTTCACTAGTCTGCTGGGTGGATCCTAAGCCAATCAAGTGGACACGATTAAGGCAATTGTCCTACTGTTGCTACTGTAATTGTTAATCATAAACTCTGAGTTTGCTCAGGTTTCGGGAAGAGGAACAGGGATGGCAGAAGGTGATGTCCTTTCCCTTGTGTCTAAATGAGGCCTCAACTCTAAGCAAAGCCGGTGAGCCTCCTCTGTGAAGAAGAACGTGGAAGCAAGGGCGGACTGACACACATGGACACACGTGGACACACTCACGCCCCTGTAAGTGAGAGCTGCTGTGCTCACTGACAGAGCAGTGTCTCCAGCCCTGCAGATGAGCTGCAGCACTGCGTGGCCGAAGGACTAGTCCAGACCCTCTGATAGCACAACAAGGGCTTCCCCACCTACTTTTTGAGGGACAAAGCTAAATAAGCTCTCTGTATCAATACAAGACTGAAGCTTCCATTTTCTAAGCATTTATTGCTCTAAATTATTAGGATTAGAAAGAAGAAAACACATTAGTTTCTTTCAGATATTATTTCATATCAATCCTGCAGGTTAGGACTGGAGTCCTGTTAGTTATGGGAATACCTCACAGAAGCCCAAGACCACAGAGCTAGTCACTATTAGGACTGCAGTGATTGATAACCAAGTTCAAATTTCAGTTTCGTTTGTTACTACCATCTGCCAGTGGCTCCGTGAACTAAATATTTTGGTAACAAGAAGCTCTGAAATCAAAACACATCGAAGGCAGGAGCCTCCACAGGGCCAACCAGGGCAGGGCTCAGTGCCCTGAGGCAACTGTGATTGGAGGGGCTCTGCCTCAACACCGCAGGGGCCTCATTTATGCATGGGCTCTACTGGGCAGACAGGGAGCTGGCTTCTGTAGCATGACTTCATATCTTGTTTAAATTGTTAAAGAACTGTGCTAAAAAGAGAACTTCAAAACCTTCAGCTGTCAGAAGGCAGGAAGAAGGAGCGAGGAGGTTTGGTGAAACATAGCAATCCTCTTGGCTGAAATGAAGTGGAAGTCTTTGTAAAGATGTTTGCACAACTAGAATTGGGGACGGTCAGTGACAATTGCAGCCCTGTGCAAAGCAAGCACTGCCAGGTCATCATGAGACTTCTGAAGGTGCAGGACTGCAGAGTGCTAAGGATACCGACAAGGAAGTGTTTGGAAGAAGCACAGGGGCATCTTGGGGGAGAACCAAAAAACTCCAAGAAACTTACTCACGCTTTTCTGATCATACTTAGCTTTGTGGAGGTCTCCCGTGCCCTGTCCAGTTACTAGTATTACTGTTATCCTTTGACCATGAATTTGTGTCAACTTGGAACACACATTTCCAAAGATCTAGGGAAAGAGTTTTGTTTGCTTGTTGAATTGTCTAGGATAAGAATTACAGATATTAAGGAACAGCATAGGGAAGAACATTATACTAACTTCAAATTCTCCTGTTTAGAGAAGAACAACTCAAAGAATGATTGCAAAGAAGAAACTTCCTCCAATGTACCTATAGCACTTTTTCTACTCAGCTTTACTTTTTGTTGTTGTGTGTGTTACTGGAGATTGAAACCAGGGCCTTGACACTGAATTTATATTTCCTGTTCCCCTTCCAATTTTGGGACAGAGTCTCATTAAGTTGCCTACAGCGAGTCTGAGTTTGAAATCCTTTTTTCTCAGTCACTCAGAATGCTGGAATGATCTGTTTTTACTCAGGTTTAAAATAGACAACGTAGGGCTGGGGAGACAGCTCAGTGGTCTAAGTGCCTGCCTGTCAAGTGCAAAGACCTGAGTTTGATCCCTGGTACCACATGCTGTGCTGGCCCTGGAACCCTGAGCATGCCATGCCCGCTACAGAAACTGGGTGTGGAGGCACAAGCCTATAATCCCAGCACTGGGGGGGCTAAGACAGGAGGATCACTATGACTATGAGTCTGAGCTATGTAGTGAAACTCTATACCAAATAAATAAATAAATAAATGATTAAAGAAAAAAAGATAGACAATCTAGGTGTGGCTACTGGCTGTAGGTGTGACACTGACTCGGAAGTCTTGAGTATCTTTCTGTGGATGCGCATGCGTTCAAGTTAAGGAACAGCACACCTCACGCATGTGACAATGAGTGGAAAACTGAGTGTTTTCCCTTTAGTGTATTAGGTCAGATGGAGGTTCATATCCTTTATTATAGCAATTTGAGAATGAGAATGGGAGATGATACACGGTTTGAGGTGGGAATGGGGACTGCGTGGAAGCAGGCAGGAGAGATCTTACAGCAGTGATATAAATGTATACATAGTATGAACAAATTTAAATTTTGGGGTAGGGTGGTCCTGGGGACTGAATCAGGGCCTTGTGCATGTGAGACAAGTGCTCTACCACTGGATAGTCTATCATCCATCCATCCATCCATCCATCCATCCATCCATCCATCCATCCATCCATCCATCCATCTATCTGCCTTGCTCGCTTTGCTCACACCCCTCTCCAGCCTCCTCTACTTGATTACTCAGTCTTTGATCTTCATGCTGTATCTTCAAGTGGAATTCGCCACAGGCTCTTAGGATGACCCTCCCACCTCCACCCCGTAGTCCCGCTGTCGCCTCACCCCCTTGTACAGTAATTCCGGCCACAGTGTTTGCCTCTATGACATATGGGGTCGGAAATGAATCCTGAGCACCTTTGTCCTTTTGGTGCCTAATGGAACCCTAGTGGCCCACACTGCATGGGTTATGCACCCCTGGACGGAGGCAGGGTGGAGTGGGGCAAGTGCAAGGCTGTGGAGTGGAGCAGGGCTGTGAGGAAGCATCCTGGTACTTGCTGGAGAGAAGAAAAGCGCTGACATTCTGCAATCACATTTGAAGAACCAAACGTTTTTTATTGAATCAAGTGATAGCAAGTTTTGAGTGAGGAACAGCAGGAGTATAGCTACTGTTTCAAGAACAGCCTGGAACTCAGGAGAGGGGGTGCAGGGCTGCATGGAGAGTGGACTGCAGTGGATACCAGAAAACCACTCTTATTTAAGTCTTACTCATGTGACCCACACATGGAGTCATGTATACCATGTATTCCCATAATGTTCAGTCAGTTATCTTAACCCATTTTTTGCTGTTCTTACAAAGTTCTGAGCTAGAGAAACTTGTAGGTATGGCAATTGAGTCAGGTGACTAAACATTCCATGCAAAACTCTCACGTTCTCATGTTTAGAAAAAAAATGACTAAGTTTTATAGTGAAGCCTCATGATAGAAGTTAAGTTTTATTTATTCATTTTTAATTTATTTTTTAATGTATCTAGTTATTGCAGGGTCTCACTATGCAGCGTGGACTTGTGACCTTTCTGCTTTCAGCCTCTCCAGCCCTGGGATTACAGGTGTGCGCCACTATGCTGGGACTCTGGCCAGCTCAGTATGCCCTGGGGGTGGGACTGGCATGGCCTGTGGTGCTGGGGATTGCACCACAGTCCCTGAGATTGCCTAAGCTTGACTAAGCAGGCGCTTTAGTCTGCTGAGCTATCTTGCAGGCCCAGCAGTTGGTTTTAAAAGGGCTTATTGCTGCCTGAAATTACTTTTATACTTGTCATAGTTGGCTTGTGCTGATTATTGACTGGATACCCAACTGAAGAATGCATCTTCCTCTCCTTTAACTATCTGGATGACCAGGTGACCTCTATTAGTTTCTGGCCTCTGCATTATTTTTGTTCTGCCCCTTTTCTGCTTATTTACACAATTCCTTTTCTTTCCTAAGTGTATGGTCTGTGAGTCTCAGTTTCTCTCTCTTTTTTTCTTTCTTACTTCAGAAGTGATTTTTCTTTATTAGAGGATCATACAGAAGTTTTAGAAACACTATGACATTTAATCATACGTTTTCAAGCATGCAGAGCACAAGTTTCATTTAATTAATTTTAAGCCATTCTAGACAGAAATGCAGTGACACCAGAGAATAGCAAGCTGGAAGCTGAGCTGGAACCTGCGCGCACACCTTCCTTCTTACCAACAGCAGCGAAGAGGCCACGATCTTGTGTGCTGTACCATGTAACAGAACTCTTTAAAAGTGAGTTCTTTAATAGTCACAGTAGGCAGAGTGCTTGGAAGTTTAATAGACTTTTGGTTTAAACTTAGGTTTTAGGCCTTCTTGATGGCATTTTACTGTGAAGGAAACAGGGTAAATCTGGAAGGTTGTGAAGCAATTCTAGATGTGTTAAACTGCTCTGAGAGGTTCTATCAAATACAGTCTTCAAAGTTTTCTTCCTTGGCCAAGGCTGATAAGTTGATCACTTTTGCTGGAAATTTGCTTGGTGGGGCTTGTGTCATATTGGCACCTTCTTGAAGGTGCATGGATATATCTTTGTTTTTAAGTAAACTCAAATCTTGATTTTCCACAATTTTGTTGGGAGTTTACTTAGTGCAAGGTGCTTGTAAATAGTGTATCTTTTTGATGTTATATGAACACATCCTTGTTCTTTTTTTTTTGTACTGGGAATCAAACTCAGGACCTAAATAAATTCATACCAGGAGAACTCTTGTGTCTTCATTGGCTCCTTGGTCAGACTTTTACTAAAAGTATCTGCCAAGAGTTGCCAGCGTCTGTTGATTCTCTAACTGTGGCCCACCCGACCCCTTTATTATACCTCTTGCGATAGATCTATCAAGGGTTCTATGTTAGAATCAGGGCAACTCTTTGCTGTGTCTTTATTCCACTAAACGCCCTACTTCTGAATACATCTATCAAGCATTCTGCATCAGTTTCAGGATAACTCTTCAACCGTGTCTTCATGGTTGTTATATTTTTTCCAGTAACAGCTGACAAGGGTTCTGCGGCAACCCCCGATTTATTCCCTAATTGTGGCTTGACTGACTCTGTTATTATGCTTTTTGCAATAGTATCTGTTGAGTGTTCTAGGTTTAGATCAAAGTGGTTTATTACTATGCACTGTCCTCCGCAGCCTTTACCCTGTCCTGTAGGGTTTCACTCCTTTCTGGGTGGTAAAGAACGTTTTGATTTATAAAGTACAACTGTTCCACCTGAATTTCACTTCATAAATTTAATGGGCATGTTGGTTCCCTGCCCACCTAACACCTTTGTTTCCGACTTGTTCCTCCGTATGCTGCATGACCCTGCACACACAGCATGTGATTTTATGAGAATCTGGACATTTCCTGAACTGGGACCCATGGGCAACACAGCTGCAGTCCACAATCTGAGCATCTATGGGCCAGTAGCCAGAATCCAGGACAAACTGGAGGAGAAGGAGGCTGAAAGTGGAAGAACAGGTATTTTAAGGGCTTTAGGACAGGCAGCTCTTTCTGCAGGGTTGTAGGAGTGGGAGCGGTCACCTGCTGCTTCCCCAGGGTTGGAAGCGTCACAGCCTTGTCAAGTGTGGACAAGGCTTTTTAGCGCTATTTTCATTTGCAGTCCAATGACAATTTATAACAACAATTTTAAGTGCTGGAGAAATGCTAAAGAAAAGCAAACAAAAATAATTAGCTGCTCTGTTAAAGTCTCCTCCCTCGGCTAACTTCATTAGAAAAATCATTTGAGGCATTAATGGCCACCTCCATCTCTAATGAGCTTTATTCTAATTACACTCACATGCTATTATTTCAGTTGGAAAAAGGTCTGGTTGGTAATGAGCAGCGGAGTGTGGCAACCCCTGACTGTTTCTTTGACCATACACAGGAATGATCACCATGATAATCACAGCAGTGACAACAGTCCTAGTACATCGGGGCTTTTCATTTCTAAGAGAGAAAAGTATTAACTAAACAGCTTTAAACCCTCAACAAAGTGTTCATTATACCCGCATCTCTGCTCTCCCAATAGTAAGGGGGGTGGTTTAGAGGCTTGAACTACATTTCCTAAGCTTTAGCTGACACTGGTGCTGGGTTGTTTTCAATGACACTTCAACCAACACGGAGATCAGCAAGACTGCCAAGGACCAAGGGGATGGATACCGTAGCATGCTCACAAGTCCTAGGCCACACCGAATCAATTTCCTGGGGCAGTGATTGGCAGATTTCCTCTGGGAAAGTCCAGAGTAAATGTGTTTTAGGCTTTGTACTCCGTATGGTTTGCTGCAGCTCGCTCTTAGCTCTGGCATGGATGCTGCCATAGATAAAAGGGATCAAGTAAGCACGGCTAATTACGCATCCAAATTTAGATTTAATTGGTTTCTCAATTATTTAAAGATATGTAAAAATCATTTTGGCTCCATGGCCTCGACATGGCCTGGTTGTTGCAGTTTGCCCGAGCCCTTCCAGAAAGCAGAACTGCCCTCAGTGGATTCACAAGCCACCATGACAGGGTGATCTTGCCCTCTCCCAAAGAGATCAGACAGCAGAGATAATTGTGTGCTGAGAGGTGTTTGTCCCAAAATGGAGCAAGAATTCCACAACATTTCATTTTTACAAATGTTTGTATTTTACAAAACAAAATAAAAATTAAATTTAAAACTATAACCTATTTCCCCAATAAATTAGTTTTGTAGTTTTATTTAGATCTTTATCAATTTGCATCTAATTTTTCTATGATTTCAATCCTGTTAAACACGTAACTTTTTATTTTTTCACATTATCTTATAAAATTTGCCCTATTGTGATTCATTTTTAAACTAATGATAAATGCTTTGCCAGTTTTTGAAATTCTTTGTGGAAGATTTCTAGTTTGTTTGGTGGGCTTATTTCAGAGACATCTTAATTAGTATACTGTCAAATGTAAGAGTAAAATTCAAATATGATTCCCTTGCTCCACAGCTAGGAAATCTGGACAACCACCTGGGTAGACTGGGGCTTCAGGGATCTTCCCTAAGTTCTCTTTTGAATAATGGCTTCTGAAAATCTGAGATTTTAATTCATTTGCCTCTTGGCAGAGTTGGGTCTTTTAGATAAATTGTTTGAAAGTCTTTGAAGTAGTTGCTTTTACCCTAGAATTTATACTGAACATGGAAAGAATACCTTCTTTCCTTGCAGTTAATGGAGAACGGCCAGTAGGCGTCAGCTGAGGATCAACTTTACTGCTGGAATTGGAAACCCAGAGGGACTATGTGAGCTCCTCCCCTCACAGGGCCTGAGGCTCTCTGGTTGGTGACTGAGCCAGCCAATCACAGGGAGTTCACGCAGGATGCTGTTTGCTCCTCACACTGTTCCTAGGACTGGGTTGACCAGTGAGGGGGAAGTGAGCGACTACTTAAGTTGCTTCTTTCTTCTCACAAGGGGAGTGTGCTTGCTGGATCACAGGCTTCTTCTCTCCTTTTCTCTGCCTTGGGAATGAATAGGAAGCGCACGCTGCATCTGTGCTGGCAGGGCCCTGCCTATAGAAGGCAGAGAACAGTGGACTGGCCAGGGAGGAGAGAGACGCCTGGAAGGCAGTGAGGAAGGGGTGCTGGGGTCCCGGGGTGGGGAGGCCACTTTTATTTGGCTTCCTTTCTCTTCTAGGGCACAGCTACTGAGGCCAAGCTGGATATATTCCAAGAGGGCAAGACTTGCAGTGTCCAGGGGACTTCATTATGGACCCTGAGGCAACAGTTGGCCTGATTAACCTGACATGTTTCCTAGGCATGAACCCTTTAGGAAGATGAGAGCAGAGGGAGGTGCAGAGGGCACATGGGAGACTGCTTCTGTCCACTGATGATGTGAAGACCCTGGGTTATGAAGAGCTGATTAATGAAGAGTTGACACCCATTTTACCAGTCGTCCAATAAGAACAGCTATTCATAGAGATCAGGCCTATGTGTCCAGAAGGAAAGCCCTTGGAACTAGGAAGGATTTCAAATGACATCTAAAATTGGACTGTTTCAAGTGCCTTCGAGCAGGGCTCCCTGCCCTCCTGCGAGTGTTTCCAGGGGGTTTCCTTCCACTCAACTGCACATCGGGGATGAAGTGGAAGGTACAAGTGAAGCCAGTGACCACTGTGTGGTCTGCTTTCCTTCCACTTGACATACTATCACGAACGTATTCCTCTTCCCATACAGTTCTTTTGACCTTGAGAAATTTAAAAATTATAGAAAAGTATAAAGAATGGAACAATGTATTCTCACCACTAAGGTAAGAGACAGTAACATCGCGTAGTACCCCTACTCATTTCCATTCTCCCACTGAAGAAATTAAATTACTACTCTGGTATCCTATCCCCATCCCTTTGCCCAGGAATAGTCATGGGTTTAGTCTTTTACCTTTTTCATTTATTTTATTTTTATTTTTAGTGTTGAAAATTGAACCCAGAGCCTCAGGCATGCTAATTATGTATTCTACCACTGAACTACACTCCCCCAGCTTTCAGTTTACTTGAGATAATTTAATATTTGTGTAGTATTAACACTATATGATATACTATACTTCTATGTATGCAGGAAAACTTACTTGTATCACATACGTAAACACTTGTCACTTATAAGTACATTATGCAATAACATGCCAGCCACACTAATGCATGTCTTTGCACATGCACATGTGTTCATGTCTATCAGTACCTAGTAAAAAATTGGTGCTTAATAAATTTTTTGAACATCTATAAGTGATATGCTATGGCATTTATATTATTCTTAATTTATTTGGTATCACATAATTGTTTTTGCACATTCCTCTATTCACTTACTAATATAATTTGAAATCTCTAACTGGACCTTTTCTCCTCTTTTCCTTTCTCTCTCTGCCTCTCTGTATATTTTTTTCTTGGCTCCTTTATTTTAATCCTACATAATATTGTCCTATAGGAATATAGATTTTATTTATTTCTTCTTTACCTACTGGACCCTTACATTGCTTCTAGTTTTCTGGTCTTTGTTTTTACTATTGAACACTAATTTTTGTTGTTGTTCTTTTGTTTCTTTTTGGTACTGGGGATTGAACTCAGGACCTTGTGCTTGCCAGACAGGTGTTTGTGCCACTGAGCTATCTCCCCATCCCTGAACACCAAATTCTGCAGTGGCCTTTATTGCAAATGTGTAAGGTTGTTTCAAGTATGTATCACCAGTTCACCAGATGGCTTTTATTGGTTTACGCTAATCATACTTCTTTATACAGTGAAGCACGACAACAAATCCTTTTGATGTCTCAGGCATTGTACACGTATCCCAGCAGCCGGACCTGAGTCCAGGAATCTCTTCTCACTCATTAGGTGGGTATGACCCAGGATGCTCCCCTGGACCCTCTGTCTGTTTTCAACTTGTTCAGAACCCAGAAAGGAGCTAGGTTATGATTAGGCAGCTCCGCGCCTCCAGCAATCAACTTTGAAACTTATGAGCATAAAAAAAACATTTTAGTTCTCCTCTGGTGGATTTATTTAGAACATGGAATTAAAGTGAGAGCAGCCCAGAAGTGTCAGCTTCCAGACTGCTTTTCTCTAGGAGTGGAGCAGATCATGTCTTCACGAATTAGAATTTCAGAAGGAGCGGAATACAATATCTCAGAAATAACAAGGGACCTCAGAATAAGTTTTTCAAGAATTGTGTAGAACATAAGATGCCTCCCAATTCCTTCCTGGCTAATATAGATGGATATGTCTCATTCTTTACTCTTAGAGAGATGAAAACTTTGGGGTAAATCAGATGAGGTACTCTCTGAAATCCCTTTCAACTCAGAAGGTGATGCTTCTAGAGTACAAGCGTCCTAAAAACTAGAACCCTATTTCCTAATTCCTCATTTTCACCTACTCTGTCCCTGGTTCAATTCTGGGTTTAGACAGTGCATTCAAGTTAAGCATATTAAATATTTTGGTGATTTTTTGGGGAGTTACTTTTGCCTAATTTTTTTTATTGCCATTATTATATGCATTTGAAGAAGGCATTAACGAGTATTTTAAAAAATCTCATAAAAGCAGATTTTAAAAAACACAGAATTTAAAAAAGAATGACGCCTCCAAAGAGGCGAATTATAGACAGGGACTCAGCTGTACCGCAGCCACTGGCTGGATGACTCATCCTTGGAACCACAGCCCAAGAGCTAGGATAAGTTATTTCGTGGCTCTGTCAGTGTTCATAAGGCCCTAACTCCTGAGCGTGTTTACAGCCCCACACGGGAGGCAGATCAACGTGCTGGAAAGTGTCTCACCCTAACGTTCTGTCTACAAGCAGATGTTTCTGCCAGAGGAAGACACTGGCTCAGGCAGATCAGAGCTAAGCTCTGCATTTTCAGTCTCAGTCTGAGCCTCTATACTTTTTGTGTAAATAAATGACTTGCATAATGTGGTCACAGGCAATTTCAATAAAAATTAAAGCTGATTACAGAACATCTCCAACACAGCAAAAACTATGCAGGAGGCTTGAAGCACATTTTCTTCAGTTTCCCAGACAAGTTAGTTTTTGGGTAAACAAATTGAAGATCAGAGGGCTTACACAACCAGCCTGGGATCACACAGCTACGATGGGAGCTAGTCCTTGGATCTGGTCCAGGTTGGCAGCTCAGGTTCTTTCTTCTGCATCAGGCTGCCTCTTCCTCTGGATCTCTGTTGATCTAATTTCTGGCAGTGCACCAGCTATACACCTGCTACACTGCGTCAGCTGTCACAAGTTCTCTCTCTCTCTCTCTGTTTTTCTCTCTCTCTCCCTCCCTCCCAGTGGGGTCCTTTCTATCGTATCTCCATCCTTTGCATGCTTCTGCCTCTGAGGCCTAGTGGTCTAATCTTACTTATTCACAAATCTTTTATCCCCTGTGCTAGATTCTAGAGGGAAACAAACAAGTGAGACCCAATTCTTATCCCTAGGGGCATGTTAATGTTTCCGGTCCTTTTGGATATTCTCAATATAATAGGTGTCAAGATTGGTACTCTCTCTGTAGGGCTGAAGCAACACTCTTGGGCGCCAAGCTCAAAGAATGGAAAGGCCAAGGGAAGGAAGGAAATAGGTAGGTGAATAACAAGGGAAAGGAGAAGCCAAGGGGACCAAGGAAGGGAATGAGGCTCACCAGCATTCTGCTCCGCTGCCCTGAGTGGCACCTCAGGCTGCCTTCCTTTGCCCAAGGGCAAAATGACGCTGACTGACTGCACTGTCAGTTCATGGCCCAGCCCACCATACTGCTCTTACAGCAGTGGCAGGGTTTTTATTTGCATTCATGACTATAATGCTTGAGATTTGGAACTCTTCTTGCTGTTCCCTAGAGAGCCAGGTGGACAGAACGTCAAGGATTCTCTGAAAATAAAGCCCTCCAGGAAAAAGAGAGTGAGCAGGACCTGAGAGGGTTGCATTTCTTTTAGGCTTTGGGCCTGATTAATTCGCTTTAACTATAGCTCTGATACCTACTACCTGGAAAGGAACTCTAGGATTTTTAAGGTCCAGAGCGCACTTACTTTTGTCAGCTTTCCTATACAAGGGTCATCATGATGATGATTAAGAAGTCATCTGCATAAAGCTCTACAGTAGAGATAAAACAGAACAAGACTGAGTCATCCCCTTGCCCTTTGTGATTAAACTTTAATTAGAAGGAGTTGGGTGTTAGCAAAACCAAGGTCATAATAACGCTCACCATGGAGCCAGAAGCTATTTCATGAAGTAACAATGGCAGCCAAGCCCACTTCTAAAATATACATGCCACGGCTCCCTCTGCACAGATGGGGCAGGCACCATAACAGTCTTGAGGATCAGACACAACAGTCCCAGTTTTCCTCATTACTAGCAGGCACGGAGAAAATCTTCAACACGGTGCCAGAAAGAAAACCTGTCACATCAGCCTCACGCGGCACACAAGACTCCACAGGAGTGGTTCATGCACAGAGCCCAACAGCATGGTGCACAACTCCGTGCAAGTCATTCTCTTCACCAAACGAGAAGCACACACCTGATCGCAGGCATAGGGACGGGACGGCGCGGGACTGGCATGGTGTGCTGTCAAGAGAAAGAGCCTTTGAAGGAAGTGTAAAAATGCAGACTTACCATGCTCTTTCTCACCAAGGAGATTAGTTCTGGGCCCAAGGGAATTAGGACCACTTTAGGAGCCCAAGAATCTTCTAACTGTAAATGACTGTGCAGTAGATAGAGGTCTAGGGACATTCTTTTAAAGTCAGCTGATTCAACATTCATACGCTGCTCTTTCCCAGACATTTCCTTAAACGGCCACATTGGATAATTCTAATCCACAGAGCCAACTTTGGAAAATCATACTGGAATATGTAGGACAAAGTATTTTTTTCAAAGAGGAAAAAAAGCAGGCCAGCAAGATAGCTCAGTGGACTAAGCTCCTGCTTAGGCATGCACAGGGACCGGGGTTCGATTTCCAGTCCCACATGCCATGTTGGCCCCAGTCCCGGGTGCGCTGAGCTGGTGAACCAGTCTAGCACTGGGGAGGCTAAAAACAGGCAAATCACTACGAGTCTGAGCTCATAGTGAGACCCTGTACAAAATATATTTAAACAAATGAATGTTATAGTCTAAAATTTTGTGAATAGTTTTATAGAGAGTTTTTACAACTTCTAGAACATTTCAAACAGATGCCCAAGCTCACAGCAAAATTTAACAAATCTTGCATCAATAAAACTAACCAAATGCAAATAATATTCTACTAAGACAATCTATTTAACATCTGGGATCTTCTCTGAGAGAACGAAAGATTTCTTGGTCATCTCTTGGGTTCTTACTTTCTCAAAAGCAAAATGTAAATCCTTATTTTTGCCTCTAGAAGATATTATTACTGCAGATTCTTAAAAAGTTTTTTTCTTTATTTTGCTTCTTACAAGTAAATGGAAATGTACCTTCAATTCTGAAGCTACTTATACGTAGCACTATATTCAGAAAATTCTTCACAGACTTTTAATCTAGATACTTGCTTTAATCGCTAGATATTATGAAAGGCTGGAGTTACAAAATCACTATGTTTGCAGCAAATGGTAGTTTTCTTAAAATTGCAAATTTAGGTAAATGCCAACTTCTAGGAGTCTTTTGTGGTTGTCAGGCTTAACAATAACAACAGATTTCAATGGAATAAGGGCTAATATCAGGAATGTGTTAGGTCCCGTTGAGCTGTACTATTTTTACTCTCCAAGAGAAAAGCTGAATTCTGAGCACTCCTGTGCCGTGGCCATCTCCAGATGCGGCACAGTGCTGTGGCCTCTGCCCCGGCAATGCAGTGAAACGGCCTCCGGTGTCCTGGAAGTGTCCCAACCAGCTGGGGAGCGGACTTGAAGTTTCAACACCTGACACTCATGTACTTTAGGAAAATCTCAGTCTCAGGGAAAAGGGTTGAGGACGCAGGTGAGAGCAGTGATGAACAACAGACTCTTCCACCAGTAAAACAGTTACATTTTAATGAAACTCACTTTAAAAACAGAATTTGCCACAGAAAGCAATTATTTTCTGCTGGTTTTTCCCATCTGTTTTACCCTCTGAGGAATTTGCACAATGCCTGGTGCACTGCTGCTCCCCAATACTAGGGATCAAACTCCACCTACTCTATGGTTGAGCTTCAGCTCTTTCTTTGGTAGTGTGTCACTGAGTTGCCCAAGATGGCCTCAAACTTGTAATCCTCCTGCCTCAGCCTCAGACTCACGGGTGAGTCAGGGCAGTTTTACATCGCCACAGGGTCAGCCAATGATGTTGGAAATCCTGAAGCTCAAGACCTTTCAGCATGAAGTTTTAGGTGAGTTTAATCTCTTTTTTAACTCCCCATTATCAACCCTACAGAATAAATTTGAACTAGATTTATAGCTGTCGTCATGTTAAAGTTGACTGAAGAAATATTAACAATGGTCACAGCCCAGGAAAACAATTGGAAGAATTCAGCTTTCAACCGTGACTATATAAAATATGACAAACCAATATATTAAGAAGCTGTATTTAATTTCTGGAGACTTAATGCTTAACTGATATATAGGATAACATACTCAAAATATCTGGAGGGATGAAATTTAGGAAAGAGGGAAAACAAACAGAAAATAAAAAGAAAAGCAGAGCTTAGAGAACAATAGAAAACTTGTAGAGGGGTCGGGGAGATAACTCTGTGGCACAAGTGCCTGCCTGGCAAGTGCAAGGTCATGAGTTCTCACCCCGATTCTGAAAAAAAAAAAAAAAAAAGAAAATTCCTTGTAGAAATCAAGTGGTGGTGCATGTCAGATATATAAATGTATTTATTCTGAGGTTGTCGCACAGTGGTTTATGCTTGCCTAGCAGGTACTATGCACAAGGCATTGGGATTAATCCTCGGAACTCTGAAACACACACGTGGGCACACTTGTATACGCTTACTTAATAGGGCAAACACTACGTTGAATCTGCAGGTGCTCCTTTGTGCAGTGAAACTTTCATCTGAAAAATGATCAAGCTGTATACTTTGTTTGCCCTGTGTTAAGCATATGATATTAGGGGTTTTGGAGACAAAGCAAAAGGGAAATTGGATTTCAGATGGGAGCAACAAACTTCAGTTTTGAGTAAAAAGAGGTTGAATTTCAGTTATGGAAACATGTTGGAAAAAGATTATATCATCTTAAATGCCTTGTCAGAGTTGGTGAGTGTTGTTTAAAAAATAATTTAAAATTTAGGCTTTAATTTTTCCAGTCTACCTCTAACTACTAAACAGATTTTTTTTTTTTATTGCCAAAAAGCTACTGGGGCGGGAGTACAAATAGAAAACAGAAAGCTCTTTATCATCACAGCAGGCGTAATATTTCTTTTTTATGGTTCCTTTTACGAAAACAAAATGTTATCTGTAAGCTGAGCAGCTTTTGAACCAAGAAGTGAAACTTGGTAATTGCTCCTAGTTGACGTGTTCAATCTAAAAAGTCACACATGAGCCAAAACTTCACTGAAAATAAAAAAATTATTACACTCTTAAATATTTATGCATATCTAGGGAACACTGTAGCTTAAAATACAATTTTAATTCATCATCTACCTCTGCTTTCTGCATTGGTGATATCTGCTGGCCTTTTAACGGGCCAGAAGATTATATAATTATTCTTTCAGAGGTCCACCTCACAGGTGTCTGCTGCTGAAATACTGACAAATTTAATATTTCTTTCATTATCTTTCATTAAGAATTCATAACTTAGGAATTCATGAAGAAATGTTCTGAGGGAATGGCCACAAAACTTACAGAGAAAGAAAAATTAAAACTGCAAGATTATAAAACCGCCCTCCAATGCCTTAACCATAGTGCAGTTTGTTTGATTCTAAATGTGAGGTTTTGCTCCTCTTTGGAATAAAGTTCGTAAGTTATAATACTCAGATTTATAACTCATATCAAATATACTTCTCTGTAGGGATGAATTTATAAGTACACAAGTCCTTAACCACTGCCGTATTTCGTTCTGCACTGAGTTGATTAGTATGTGACATTCTCTACCCAGATGTCTTAGTTACTTTTTACTCATTGCTGGGACAAATACCTGACACTCAAAATGAAGGAAGGAAAGGCTTACTTAGCTCACAATTACTGGAGGTTTCAGTCCATACTCCGCTGGACTCAAGGCAGAGAGGCACAATGCAGAGGCCAGCAGTTCATGGTAGCGGAACAGCAACTATATGGTGACAGAGGCAATGGACCAAGCAGGGCAGCAGAGCAACAGTCTGAGTCTGTCTCTCTGTCTCTCTTTATATTACATTCAGGCTCTCCGCTTCAGCCTATCCGCCTTAGGCTACACCCATAATCCCAGAGGTACTCAGACCCCATCAGTACTAAAACGCATAGTCCCAGTGGATCATGAGTCAAGTCTCAAACTCTAGAAGTCCCCGCCCCATGATTGCACGAGGCTTTAGGGGGCAACTCGACATAAACCAAAACACCAGAGCAACTTTGAATCTTACTGCCAGTTTAAACCCATGCAACACTAAGATAGGCAACCTGGAGACTCTGCATTGGAGTCTGGCATGCTTGGGCCAGAATTCCAACTTGACAGCATAGTTGTCCTTATCCAGGAGGAATACACCCTGAGATCCCTGGTTAACTCCTGAAGATGAAGACAGTACCAAACCTTGATGTCTTCCCTGCTATGTAGTTGTGCATCGCTAAATGATGATGACACATTCTGAGGAATCCGTCATTGGGCCATTTTGTCATGGTACAGACATTACACAGTATACTCGCACTGACCTGGGTAGCGTGGGTCAGTCGCTCGGTGTGATCTTTTGATATAATCAAGAGACCTGACAAACCTGAGACGTATGAGGTGGTTACTGCCAGAGGCATACTGGCATACATATTGTCTTACAGTACATTTTTTGTTATAAGTAGGAGCACACTGGAAAACAAGTAACACTTATTTGCTATCATGATTAAATATTATGTACTATATTTAATTGAACCCTACACTTTATGTGACTAGCAAGGCAGTAGGTCTGTTTATACCAGCATCACTGCAAATACCTAACTAACGTGCTGTGCTGTTAGAACAGCTATGGTCTCCCTAGGTGATGACAGATACTTCAGATCCATTATCATCTTATGTGGTCAGGATTGTTCATGGGGTCAGTCACTGACCAAGCACTGTTATGGGGTGCATGGCTGCACATAGGTACACAGTACCTATGATAAAGCGTAACTTATAAATTAGACACAGTAAGGTATTAACAATAATTAAAAATAAAACAATATAAACATATATTGTCATAAAAATGATTTAAGACTGACAAGTTGTTTCTGGAAATTTTCTGTTTAATATTTTTGCACCTCAGCGGACTGTGGGAAACTGAAACTGTGGAGCAGGAAACTAGATCAGGTGGGACTACTACGCTGGACTCACAGATCTGTGAACAACTGTCTGTGTGATGTGTCTACCATGAAGAGGTGTGGTCTGGAGACCAGCATGTATCCTGGGAAGAATTAATTAAAACAGGTATAAGATGTTTGTAAAGAATTCAGAGCATAAGGGGCTGGGGAGATAGCTCCGTGGCACAAGTGCCTGCCTGGAAAGTGCAAGGTTGTGAGTTCAAACCCTGGTACCGCCAAAAAAAAAAAAAAAAGAGAAAGAATTCAGAGCATTGTCCAGTGCACAGTCAGACGGAAGTGCTTCCTTGTAGCTTGAGGTAGGGGCACCATACCAGGTGCAAAATGATATACACGGATAAGGACTCTGCACTAAAGAAATGAATGTTTATTGGTCACTATCTGACTTGACAACTTTTCATATACGAAGGCTGCCTGAAATTCTGGGGGGCTCTATAACAATTAAACTTTTACATACTTACTCTTCTTGTTTTAACTCTACCTAATTGCTTACAAAATAAAAAAGTTTACACTGAAAAGAAAACATAGACATAAAAATATCATTATCAATGCAGGGAGCAGAGAGGACACAGAACAGTTTCCTGGGCAGCTCCCCCTAGCAGCAGCGGGAGAGTGGACTAGAGTGGCACCTGGCTTACCTCTGCGTGAGCAGCAACACTGGGCAGGATTGCCATTTTATGTCAAAAGGCTGGGGCTGGAATATAGCAGCCCCAGAGCTGCTTCACTGCCAACATCCTGGTGTGGAATGAGCAAGAACCCTACAGCCTCAGCATCCAGCCAGCAGTTGGACAGCAGACTGGGAGAAACTCTGCTAAGAAGTAGGAGTTGGGACCTCACAGATTCCATCCTGGTGGCTGTCAAAAGCCAGTCTTAACCCTAGTTACAAAGGACGGGAAGCAGCCCCTTACTCTGTGGCTGGTGGTGCAAGCCGGCAGGCGGCCTTCGCTGGTGGTAGACCAGGGCGCTCTCCCTACCCTACAACCAATGCGTGAGAGGGATCAGAGCTCTGGCCAAGATCAGCCCTGCACTCAGCAGTAATTCTGTCCTGCACACTCGGAGTTACTCAATATAGATTTTGGCTCCGACTAGGGAACTAGCACCAAACTGGACGCCAGAGGAATTTGTTTCTTTCCATTTTTTGGGAGGATTGTTTAAGTCCTGACTTCATTGTTTTGTTTGCTTCTTTGTCCTGTCTGTTTTTCTACAATGGTCTTTCTTCACTTGCTGGTATTTTCATGTGAATGAGTACCCTGTAGTCTCTCTTGTTTATTTCTATTATCTTTTGCTTTCACCTTCATTCTTTCTCTCCTGTCCTCTTTTTCAGCTTCCCAAAGTTTGAGTGACTGTCCTTTGTCCTTCAGCTTTGTTTATACTATATTTCTTTTCAATTATTGCTGTCTTGTTCCCTGTTCCACTTAAATTCCTCTTCTCCACAGGATAAAGTCACTCTAATAAGGGGAAACACATTGCATACAAGTTCTTAGTTTTCACTGGATGTTGTTATATAGCTAAAGATCTTGCTCCTATAGTTAAGAGATACCAAATTAGGAGTTACCACAGATTGTGAGTTTCTAGGATATGTTGGATGATACTGTTATTGCTAATTGTACTCCTTCAGTGAGGACGCCATACTTCTTGTAATCAGTTGTTTATCCTTGTAGGCAAAACTGTGATAATCTAGAGTCATAAGCATCCCCACAGTCTAGTACCAAAGGACTGTGAGCTGAGCCAAATAAATACCAACTTCTCATGCTTAATAAAGTGGGGGAGACATGATCTTGGGACAGACAGAAAGCCCAACAGTCAGCCACAGCTAGAGGACATCTCACACACATTTCCCAGGGAAGCCTTGATACCAGTGATAAAGCTACCTAACATAAGACAAATACAAATAACACAGAAAACAAATTAAAATTAAAAAAATAGAAAATGACAAGATGCAGAAGCAAGATGCAATGCCAGGCTTCCTCTCCCCATCCCTAGAAAAATGCAGCAGAAAGCAAGATAGAAGTCAGAAGGCATTTGAGTTTTCTAGAATGACAGCAGCAGAAATTAAAAAAAGCTATATATGAAGCTATAGAGGAAATCAAAACAGAAATAATTTCTCAGGTAAAAAGAGAGACAATGAGCATAGTGAAGAACTTGCTCAGCAAATATATAGTAGACAGAGACAAAAATAGAAGAACACAGAAAAAAGATGAAATGCATAAATATCCATCATAGGAAACAAACTGAATCCATGAAACAGATTCAAAGATATTCAGAAATTAAAAATTCCACTGAAGGTTTGAAAGAGAGTGAAGATAGAATATCAGACTTAGAAGATAGGTTCATTGTTCATGATCATGAAAAGAAAGCTCTCCTAAGGACTGGTATGGGACCATGAAAAAGAAATCCATAATGGAAAGATGATACAAAGAAGAATAACATAAAATTTATCAGAATTAATGAAAAAGCAGAAGTCACTATAAATGACAATATATCTGTTCATAGAATAGCAGAAAACTTCCTAAGTATAGGAAAATAAAATGACACATAGTAAGTGAGGCACACAGAACTTCAGTAAGTCATAAACAAAAAATAAATCTACAAGATATATGGCAATTAAGGTTCCAAAAGTTCAACACAAGAACAGAATATTAAAAGCTGCGAAAGAAAAGACACAGATCACCTATAAAGGCAAGTTCATTAGAACCAAAGCAGATTTCTAGGCACAAAAAGTTAAATCAAGGAGAGCTTGAAGTATTTCAAATCTTGAAAGAAAACAACTTCTAATCCAGACTGATGTATCCTGCCACATTATTCTTCAGAATTAAAGAAGAAATAAAATACTTCCACGACAAAGAAAAAATGGAAGAAATTCATGACCACCAAACAATCTCTACAAAGTGCTCTGAAAGATTCTAGAAAGAGATAACAAAGACCACAATCCTAAGAATACCAAAAGAATGAAATTCTCAGGCAGTTATACAGAGGGAAAAGAGGGGGCCATCAGAAGGAAAATAATATGACAAGGACAAGTGTTATGCTTTGTGTCTAGTTGTCCTCTCAAAGCCTGATACAGTCATGGGGCGAGGACTTCTACGGTTTGAGATTAACTCATGATCCACTGGGATTATGGGTCTCAGTACTGCTGGGATTATGGATGTGAGTGCTACACCCAGCCTGGGGTGGATAGCCTGAATGTGACCTAAGAGACAGACAGACAGACAGACTTCCTCTCTGTTGCCATTGTTGCTGCTGTTCCTCTCTTTGCTCTCTTGCTTTTTGCCATTGTCATGAACTGCTGCCCTCTGCCATGTGCCAGTCTGCCTTGGAGCCAGCTGAGTATGGACTGAAGTTGCCAGCAGCTGTGAATTAAATAAACCTTTCTTTCCTTCATTTTTGGTGTCAAGTATTTGTCCCAACAATGAGAGAAGAGTAACTGAGACAACAAGCTAATACATATCAGTTATAACCTTCAATGGAAATGGTCTCAATTCACCAATCAAGAGAACAGATCAAGAAAAAAGATGCAACAATATGTATTCAAGAAACACATTTAACACATTTTTAAATATATTTAAAAAACAAGTCATAGACTGAAAGTCAAACATGGAAAATAATCCTCCATGCAACAGGAATGCAGAAAAAAAGCAGGGATGGCTGTTCTGTTTGAAGACAATGTGAATGTCATGCCAAGACAGATGAAAAGATCTGTTACCACATACTTGTTAGAGAAAGTTGAGAGAAGTTAACAAGAAGAGATAACAATCATAAATATATATGTACCAGACACACATGCATCCAACTATATAAAACAAATATTAATGGACATGAAAAATCAAATAACCTCTAACATAATTGGAATGGAATAACTTAATATCCCATTATCACAAATAGATAGACGTGCTGGGTATTGTGGTACATGTCTGTAATCCCAGCATTGGGAGGCTGAGGCAGGAGGATCAATGTGATTTCGAGACCAGCCTGGGCTGCAAAAGTGAGCTCAAGGCTAGCCTGAACTGCATAGAGAAACCCTGTCTCGAAAAGACCAAAACAAAACAAAACAAAAAACAAATAGACTTGGCAAAAAAAAATTAACAAAGAAATATAACTGAACCAAACTTTTTTTTTTTTTTTTGGTCTTTTTGTGACAGGGTTTCACTGTGCAATTCAGGCTGGCCTTGAGCTCAGTTTGTAACCTAGGCTGGTCTTAAACTCACAATGATCCTCCTGCCTCAGCTTCCTGAGTGCTGGGATTATGGGCATGCGCTACTACAGCCTGAACCAAACTTTTGAATAAATAAGTTTAGCAGATGTCTGCAGTGTTTCACCTCATAACAATATGAATGCACATTCTTTTCAGCAGTGCATGGGGCATTCTCCAGAGTACCACATGCTAGCCATAGAACATGCTTAAGTAAATGCAAAGGAATTTAATTTATCCCATGAATATTTTATGACCATAGTGCAATGAAGTTGGAAATCAATGGCAAAAGAAATCACATAAACTCCATAAAAATACAGAGATTAAATAATATCCTACTGAATAAGCAATGGGTTACAGATAAAGCTAAAGAGGAATTTAAATAGTATTGACAATTAAATGGTAATGCTGGTACAACATACTAGAACTTTAGGTATG
>PVKN010002691.1:0-41020 GCA_004027915.1 Capromys pilorides
GGCCAGGCGAGTCAGTGACCTAAGCAGGTGGCAGCTGCCCTCAGCTCACCTGGTCAGAGGTGGGAGGAAGCCCCCGCGGGGCCTCCGAGAGCTCAGGCTGCCTCAGCCCCTGTGCCAGAGGAGCTGCTGCCCAGGCCCCTTCCTGCCCGCCGAGCTGCGCCCACCCCATCCGCACTCCCGGCAGCACTGCCCTCCCTAAAGCGCTGAGCTCGCCTCACGGGCGGCTCAAGCCTGCTGGGCGCCGCCTGTCCAGGCGCAGGGTCCTCAGTGGCGAAGGTGGCCTCGCCCTGTCTGGACCACGCGGGTGCTCCTAAGGCCCACACCTCTGCTCTGCCCTCAGCTGCCCAAACTGGAACACAGTGGACCCCGAGGTGAGAGAGAGGCTGACGGTGCGGCTCGAGGACGGGGAGTTCTGGTAAGGCGGGCAGAGGTGGGAGGCTGCGTGGGCCGTGTGTGTGTGTGTGTGTGTGTGTGTGTGTGTGTGCGCTTGCTCACGCGCACTGTACTTCGGATTGAAGCCAGGGCCTTTGCAACTGAGCTACACTCACACCCCTCGTTTTGAGACAGTCTCACTAAGTCACTACCTGCTTGGGATCCTCCTGTCTCAGCCTCCCAGAGCACTGGGTTTACAGACACAAGCCGTGGTGCCAGCCCCACCTGGGGGTGGGAAGTTGGTAACGAGCAAGCTCATTATGGCAAAGGCACAGAGAGTCCTGGTTCCTTTGTCTTAAATTCACTACAACACCCCTCACGAAACCACCCTCAGCCTGGGGAACCCGCTGTCTCCGGCAGGAGGACACGACCCTCAGCAAGCTTCTACGCTGCTCTGGGATCTCCTGCAGCTCGGCAGGGACCCTGTGTTGTCCCCAGTGTCGGGCCAGGCCTCACTCAAGCCACCCAGCTAGAGTAGCAGTGCCAAGCTGGAACTGGGGTGCTGATGCAGGGCCCCACCCACCTCTTGGGTCTTGCGTGAGGCTCCCTGGCATGGATAGAGGTCAGGGCTGGGGACCTGCTGGGGCCCAGCTCCAGGTGAGCCATATATGGGTCCTTCCCTGCCAGGATGTCCTTTGGGGACTTCCTGCGACACTACTCTCGCCTGGAAATCTGCAACCTGACCCCAGACACGCTCACCAGCGACACCTACAAGAAGTGGAAGCTGACCAAGATGGACGGGAGCTGGCGGCGTGGCTCCACCGCGGGCGGCTGTAGGAATTACCCTAGTGAGTGCCACCCGGCCCTGCCCTGGCCCGCCATGCCAGGACCCTCCTCCCAAGCTCTGGGCCCTCGCCCATGGGCGTGTCCTCCTGAGACACTGTGTGTGGGGGGTCTGAGCCCAGGCCTGCCTGCCCCTGCGTCTGAGCCCCTCCATCCAGCTGGAGCCCAGATGGCCACAGGGCTTCCCAGCACCCTGAGCGGGAGCTGTCACAGCCCCTGTGCTCCTTGGGCAGGAGGCAGACCGGCCTGGGGCAGAGGCTTTCCTCTGTCCATCTTGGTGATCTCCGTGGCTTCTGGTGACACTACTGATGGTGGAGTGTCCCGAGTGCTCTGTGGGAGTCGCACCCCTCCCCTTCCCAGGAAACCCCTCCACGTCTCCTCCATCTCCACAATGTGCAGCCGGAGGTCCAGAGTGAATCAGTGATGCCGAGGGCCACACAGCCGCTGGGGTGGCAGGGTCACTGTGAGTGGGTGATGGGTCACAGTGTTGGCTCTGTTCCCGATGCACAGGGGCCCACAGAGCATGGGGTCTTAGACCAGCTGGTTGTGCATCCAGCTGGAAACGCAGCAGCCCCCAAGTGGGGCTTCCGAAAGAGGCGCCACAGAGGCCTGTGGCGCCGAGCAGCTTCCATGGGGCTCCACTAGGAGGAGCTCCAGCCTCAAGAACCTGGCTTGGGATGCGTGAGATAGCAGACTAACAGTCTGCCCAGGCAAGCACAGGGCCCGGGGTTCGATCCCCGGCACCACATGCTGCGCTGGCCCTGGCCCCAGGCACACTGAACCAGCCTCCGAATCTGGGCATGGTGATGCACGCCTGTAATCCCAGCACTGGGGAAGCCAAAACAGCAGGATCACTAAAAGTCCAAGCTGTGTAGTGAGACCCTGTACCAAATACATTTAAAAATAATAATAATAAAAAACCCAGCTTGAGCAGGCACAGACCCTAGGCTGCAGCAGGTCCCACTGCAGGACCCTGCCATGTTGGTGCCAGCCAGTGCCCACCACTGGTGCCCTCGCTCCCCCAGGCCTGCCCCTCCTACTGCTCAGGAGCCCCTCCCCCCCTTGCAGACACCTTCTGGATGAACCCCCAGTACCTGATCAAGCTGGAGGAGGAGGACGAGGACCAGGAGGATGGCGAGGGCGGCTGCACCTTCCTGGTGGGCCTCATCCAGAAGCACCGGCGGCGGCAGAGGAAGATGGGCCAGGACATGCACACCATCGGCTTCGGCATCTATGAGGTGGGCGGGGGCTGTGGCACCTGCCCCCCTTCCCGGTAGCCAGCTCGGGCTGGGCTCAGGAGCTTAGGTATTGGAGCAAAGCCATGGGGTCCTGGTGGCTCACACCGGAGTCCTCGCTGCTGGCCTGCGTCCCAGGCCCTGGCCGTTCCTGAATCCCAGCAGGCTCTGGAGTTCCCTGGAGGGCCCCCTCCCTGTCCTCTCCATGCCCCCCTTTAGGGTCAGCCCAAGTTGCAGCCCTCAGGGTTACCGCACCGAGATCAAAGCACCGAGATCAAAGCCCTAGGCACACAAGAGTGCCGTGGGCACTGGGCAGAACACAGGCAGTGGTCAGAGCCCAGCAGGTCGCTGCTGGCCTCAGGCCATGCTCAGGACTCAGCAGAGGGACGCTGTCCCCAGGCCTGCCCCCGTCACCCACTCCCCATGGGCAGCCAGAGCAAAGCGCCACACAGCCTGTCTGGCTAAGGGCCAGCAGGCAGGACTCTGTCCCCTGCCCATGCTCCTGGAAAGGGTGCATCTTGCTGTGTTGGGAACCCCACTGAGGTCCCAGGTCCCCTGAGCCACTGCCTTTATTCAGGGAGGTCTTTTGGCCTGAGGCCAGCATGCAGTTGTGACACTACGGAAATGGCAGATGCCTCCAAGCAGGGTTCCTGCTGTCTGTGCAGGTCTCCAGCACACTGGGGGCCAGTGGTGGCCTTTCACCCCGTGCCCTGCGAGCAGGCAGGCCCCCCATCCCGCCTGGGGTCTGGAAATGTTCTGCTGGGGGTGGGGGTGGGGGTGCTGCAGAGGGCAGTGACCAGTGCTGCCCCCCAGACCTGAGCGCCTACTCTTTCCTTTGCAGGTCCCAGAGGAGGTACGTCTGCTTGCTTCAGCCCTCCCGGGGCTCAAGGTGGCCCGTGCTGGGAGGCTCATGCTGCAGAACTCAGGGAGGACTGAGGCCTGAGGGCCAGGGCTCCAGGGCATGAGTCTTGCCCAAACCTCGGAGCTGCTGACGCCCTGTCACCGCTCTCAGCGCAGGGCCAGGCACGGGGGAGGCCTCGAGAGGCTATCATCCCCAGACCAGAGGGCCGGGCAGGCCCAGTTCTGGGTGCCCAGAGTCCGCTGCAGAGAGGCTTGTCATAGGCCCCCTGTGGAGGCTGGCATGGCTCCCAGCCATATGACCTCTCCGTCTGCCACCGCTGCGGTGGGCATGAGTCAGGTGCACCAGGCCGGAGAAGGCCAGGTTGGGGTGAACAGCTGCAGGTGGGCCCTGGTGGCTGTGCTGCACCCGAGGGTACGCAGGGCGCCTGGCCTCCTGCTGCGGCTCCCTGGAGGAAGGCAGGGCCGTGGCTCCCCGGGCTGGGCGGCTGGGTCATCCCGCCCAGGGACTCAGTTTCCCCATTCGCAGGGCCCCACACGTGGCTGGGATGCTTTTCACCCTGAACCCTTCTCTGCTTGCCCCTCAGATGGCCGGGCAGACCAACATCCACCTGGGAAGGAACTTCTTCCTGACGACCCGCGCCCGCGAGCGCTCCGACACCTTCATCAACCTGCGAGAGGTGCTCAACCGCTTCCGGCTGCCCCCCGGAGAGTACATCCTCGTGCCGTCCACCTTCGAGCCCCACAAGGATGGCGACTTCTGCGTCCGCGTCTTCTCTGAGAAGAAGGCTGACTACCAGTAGGTAGTGCGACCCCTCTGTCCCCTTGAGGCCGGTGTCCCCTCTATGCGAGTGGGGTGCAGTGCCGGGAGGGTTGGAGCTGCCCGAGAAGCACAGAGGCCCCCAGCAGCCTGTGCTGGACAGGGCAGCTGGGCAGAGGGCAGTCTCTGTTAGGTGTATGAGTATCATATGGCCCCTTGTTGGTGGCCAAAGCTGGGCTGTCCCTGAGTGGGCTGAGCCTTCCTGTGGAAGGGACTGGCCCTGCGGCATCCCAGGCCCATCTCAGTGGCCCTAACTCCAGCACTCCCCTGCCAAAGCCTGGGTGTGCGATTCCCCAGATCTGTGACCCCCGGGCCACTGTCTGTGTGGCCCCTGTCCCCTCGGGGGCATCTGTGTGCTGGCATTGACCCAGCTGCATTTATTCACGGGTGCCTGACCTCAGGGCTAGAGCTCACCAGAGCCACCAAGCAAAGGGGAACCAGCTTAAGGCCCCAGCAGTACCCCAGGCTGGGGATCCTGGGGACTGGATGGGGGGCCAGGCGCTGGAGGGCGGGGGCCCCCTATGACTCTGGGCCACAGCCAGGCTGTAGTGGGGCGAGGAGGCAGTGTGAGCTTCCTTAGACAGCAGCGTCTGAACTGCACCCCAAGCAGCCCCTCGGGGCCAGAGCCCAGGCTCCCCTGGACTGGCACATAGCTCTGGTCCATGGGAGGCCAAGTGGGGTGGTTCTGGGCTCGCCCGGGGCAGGGCTACACACTGTCCGAGCCCGGCCTCACTGCCTGCAGTGGTAACAGAGCTTCTTCTTGTTTCCAGAGCCGTGGATGATGACATCGAGGCCAACCTGGAAGAGGTACTGCCCTCCTCTTCCTCCTCTGCAGGCCCAGAGCACAGGGTGGCCAGAGGCCACCTGCAGAGGGATGGAGGGACCACAGTGCCGCGCTGTGCAGCCAAGCCTGTCACAGCCACGACTGGATGTGCAGGATAACTAGACTCCCCTGTCCCAGCGTCCCCAGTCTCTGTCTGTGCAAGGTGGTGCCTGTCACCTGCACACAGAGGCAACAGGGACAGTGCTGAATGTCACCACACTGCCATCCCTGCCCGATCAGAGGTCCAGGCAGAGCACAGCATGAAAGGCCGCTCTGGCCAGACATGGAGGCGCCAAGCACGGGCCACAGCGAAAACCCTGCCGGGGTTGAGCGCCCTCTCGGGACTTCCTCACCTGTCCTTTATGGCGACCCAATCCCTTAGCATGGGAATGAGGAGAGACAGGAGGGGGTCCTGGGGTTCACACTGCGCCCTCCCCTGTGCCACCATCGCCACCTTCACTTGCAGATAGACGTGGAGGAGGAGAGCATCGATGACGGCTTCCGGCGTCTGTTTGCTCAGCTGGCAGGGGAGGTGGGTGCTGGCTCTGGCTCAGAGTCCTCCTGCCTTGGGGCACTGGGTTTCTCTTGAGGTTGTTTTACTTTCTCTGTTGCATGCCAAAGGAGGCATAAGTCCAGGCCTCCCTCCTGGTATGGCGGGGCCTGGAGGGGCTTCCAGCAGCCACATGAGCACCCAGCTTCCTGCCTGCCCCAGTGGTGTGGCCCTCTTCCTTCCTGGTGGACATAGTTCTCTCGGCAGCCATCACGCCCCTCCATGCAAAGCCTCCCCAAATGCCACCAGGCCCCGGCCCCGGCCTCTTCTCCTTCCTCCTGTGTCCCTGGGGGCACCTGTCTCCCACTGACCACTTCACACATGGCTCAGATCCCAGGAAGGCTGAAGGCCACAGGCCCCTGGCTTCCACCTGGGGCTGTTATACAAATGCACCTCAGCCAGCGCTGCCAAATAGCGGAGCTGGTGTGAAGTCTGCAAGGGGGGCTGGATACCAGGGGAAGAAAGGCCACACGCAGCATGGAGACAGTGGTCAAGCTCGGGCGGGAGTGGGCCGAGCGGGCAGAGCAGCTTAAGGGGCTGGAAACAGCAACGCCAGCACCACTAGGCAGGCAGGAGGCACGGTCCCTGAGGCCACACACCTGGTGCATGCCCCAGCCCTTCCAGAGAGCAACCCCGCTCCATCTCCTTCCACAGGATGCAGAGATCTCGGCCTTCGAGCTGCAGACCATCCTGAGGAGAGTGCTGGCAAAGCGTGAGTCTCCCCCTGCCCTGTGGGTGCAGGGGACATGGTCACACACACACACACACACACACACACACCCTGGTGGCTCCTCCACCACCACCTCCAGGGCCACTGCTGGGGAGGCCTGAGTGCCATGGCAGCCAAGGACAGTGGCATCTTGGGCTCAGAGGGCAGAACTGGGCGTCCACCGCCAGCCAGACTGAGACCCAGCCACATCACAGCCCACTGAACGTCTTGGAGGTGACACATGGGACCCCAGATCCTGGAGTCAGCAGCTCTGAGCTCTCTCGTGGCACTTAGTGGGGAGTCCAGAGTGATGGGTGCAAAGCAGAACAGATGCCGAGTCTCACAGGATGGGTGGGAGCAGCTGCCACGCCTCGCCTCTGAGCCCCCAGGCTGCAGGCCCGGCCCAGGGACTGGTGGACTTGCAGCGGTGGCCACGAGCCCCGGCCGGAGAGTGACTGCTCCTGGACAGAGACGGGTGCAGCTGTGGCCCCGCAGACACTTCCAGCTGTGCTATCTCCTGAACAGAAGCCCCCAGGGCTGACTTGCGTGCCCCTCGGCAGCTCAGCCCTGCACAGGGGCAGCAACGCAGTTCCCTGCAGACCCAGGTCCTCGGCATGTCAGGAGTTAGAACCTGGGTCAGAAGCAATGCACTGACCCTCACACTTGGAATTCCGCCCTGCATGGCCAGGGACGTCCCCAGGCACTGCAAGGCAGCCAGCTGGCCACAGGGCCTCTGCCCCAATCGGACCTGCCCAGGCCCCACCTGGCAGGAGGACAAGGGCGCTGTTTGCCCTCTAGGTCACCAGGCACGAAAGGTCAGAGGCACTGCTGCCATGGGCAGGGGACACAGAGGCCTCGCAGCCCAGCACAGATAGTGGGAAGAGTCGGGCCCCCTCGACTCAGGG
This sequence comes from Capromys pilorides, assembly GCA_004027915.1. NCBI lineage: Eukaryota > Metazoa > Chordata > Mammalia > Rodentia > Capromyidae > Capromys > Capromys pilorides. The sequence continues at coordinate 7,116 of PVKN010002691.1, forward strand.
CCCCCAGGGCTGTTGCCCCTCCACGCCTGTTGCCCTCCCACGCCTGGGCCTCCTGCGCACCTCCAGCCTCCATCCGTGCAGTCGTGGGTGCCCAAGTAGCAGGTCAGGAACAGAACTGGGACACAACCCCAAGCCTCCTCTGAGGTCCTGGGGACTAGATACAGAGCCTGTGCCCACCCAGGAAAGCCTGATGGCTCCGGGCAGCTTCCTACCGCTGGTCTTTGGTCTAGGGGTCCACGGCTGCAGGTAGCAGCTTGCTACCCCCACTGCAACAGGACACGCCTTGTGGTTTCACCCCTCCCTCTCCCCAGCAGGCACTGGCCACCCTCTGCCTGGGGGCACCTGAGGTCCAGTTATGTACCCTCTTCACTTATTTAAAATGCCCTGGAGCCTCACACTGTGGCACACACTCCTCACCCCAGGTACTTGGGAGGCAGAGGCGGGAAGACTGCTTAGCTCAGGAACTCAAGCCAGCTTGGGCAGCAGTGAGATTCCACGTCTAAATAAATGAACGAATACACATAAAACCCTGCTAGCCACAGCAGGCTCAGGAAAGTCAGGCACGTGTGGCGCATACCCTGCGTGGGCACAGCATGGTGGCCCCTGCACCTGTGGCTGTTCGTGTGGCATGGTACAGGAAGGCTGCACCCACAGATGTCATGGTGTGGCATTGCTCTGGGTGACCCCTACTCTTCTGTCTTTCAGGACAAGACATCAAGTCAGACGGCTTCAGCATCGAGACCTGCAAGATCATGGTGGACATGTTAGACGTATCCTCTGCACGCTTTGGGGGTGCTGGGTGCAACCCCACCTGCAGCACCAGACCCGGCTCCCTCAGGATGCCGGGTGCACTGGCTCATCACAGACTGAGGGCTGTCCCCAGCCTGACCACGGTGTGGCACCATCCCCTGTCCAGTGCAGCCTGGGGGGCATTTCCCAAGTGGCATTTTAGGGAATACTCCCTGAGCCATAAGATCTCTGATGTAACTGGGCATGGTGGGCCACATTTGTAATGCCAACACTCTGGGAGGCTGAGGCAGGAAGACTACAACTTCAAGCCCACCCTGGGCAGTGTAGCAACTTAGCAGGATCCCATCTCAGAGACAGTGAAAGATCTGAGATCCAGCTTGCATGAAGATGCAGGGTCTGTCCCCAGTGTGTGAGAAAGAAGCTGCCCATGTGGATCCATTTCCCAAGGCCCTAACTACCCCTTTGCTCTGTTTGGCCCCTTCCCTGGCCACCACCACCTGTGAGTCAGTGAGCCACAGCGCACTTGCCTGTGGTGTAGGTGGCAGGGGACAGGTGGTCCTTGTTCCAAGCTGTCCCTTTGGCGCACCCTCCAGTAACTCCTCTCTGGGGCCTCTGCAGCCTACGGTGCATTTCCCAGGGTGGAGTTGGGATCTGGAAGGTGGGCAGCTGGAGGCCTTCTGCAAGCCCTGGGGCAGATGACCCAGGCTGGGGCAGGTGATGCTTCACCCACGCGAGCTTTCCTTGATGGGGCCAGTCAGATGGGAGTGGCAAGCTGGGGCTGAAGGAGTTCTACATCCTGTGGACGAAGATCCAGAAATACCAAGTAGGACCGCGAGGGTGTGGGCTGTGGGGACACTGGAGAACGGTGTAGGTGCAGTGACTCCTAGAGGGGGAGGGCCATCGCCAGGGGACCAGGACTTCATCCGCCGGGAACTTGCGGACACAGATGTGGAGACGGACAGATGCACAGACTGACCACACATGAGGGTCCACTCTGCATTCACTTGGGGAAGCGGGTTACCAAGAGACAGCGGCTTTGTGGCAGCTCCAGCACCAACATCACATGAGGGCCTGAATGGGCCTGAGGGAGCTGCAGCCCGGGTGACAGCTGCACTTAGAAACAGCAAATGCCACCAGCTACGGAAGACAGGGACACAGGCCACACTAGGGCACCACGGGGGCCCACCTCAGATGCCAGCTTCCAGCCGTTTTGCTACAGGTCATGATTTTTCTAAACATCTTTTATATTCTAGAAAATTTACCGGGAGATCGACATAGACAAGTCTGGGACCATGAACTCCTACGAGATGCGGAGGGCGCTGGAGGAAGCAGGTAACCCGGTCTCCCCGCCTGTGCTCCTGCCTGCGGGTGCTGAGCGCCCACTGTGCTGTTGGAGCTGATCCAAGAGACCACACGGCCAGCCGCCTCTCTGACGGGCCTCATGAGACAGGGACAGCCCTGCCTCGACGTGTCCTGGCATCCGTGTCTCGGCCTGGTGGGGTGGGCAGCGGAGCTGGGCCACAGAGATGTCCCCACGCCCCTTTACTGTGAGCTGGTGAGGGGAGAATGGGCTGACCCTGCCAGCCCAGCCCTTCCAGTGGCGGACACACCTGGCTGTGGATAAGGCTTAGGTTCCCCTGGGCAGGGAGACTAGTGCTTGGGAGCCGTGGACACTGCTGCCCGCTGCTAGCCGGGACGGTGCTGCAGCAGCAGCCCGAGTGTCAGCGGCTCCTCGGCGGCCCCTACACACTCAGCGGAGCAGGGTGGGGACGGCGCCTCCTGCTCAGGGGTCGCCAGCCCTCACTCAGGGTGCAGCTCCTGGGGCTGCCTTGCCACAGCCGCCACTGCCAGCAGCCTGGCAGAGGGCTCCCTCCCGGAAGGGGCACGGCCACCACCCAGCTCGCACAGGCCTCACTGCGGGGGAGCAGGTCCAAGCCCCCACCGGGAGAGAGGGAGGGCGCGTTAGTCGCTTCCACTGGAAGGACTGGCTCCATGGTAATTCCTAGCTAAACAAGAGGAAAGTACGGCTGCTGTGGGGACAGGCGGGAAAGCAGAGCTCAGCAGGGCCGGGAACAGAGCGGTCAGCAGAAGGAGCGGCCAGGACCCAGGCCGCGTGGGCAGTGCAGGCTACCCAGCCCCTGCAGCCCGCCTCTTCCCGCCCACAGGGTTCAAGCTGCCTTGCGACCTCCACCAAGTAATCGTCGCCCGGTTTGCAGACGACGAGCTCATCATCGACTTCGACAACTTTGTCCGGTGCCTGGTTCGGCTGGAGACGCTGTTTAGTACGTGGCATCTGGGGAGGACCCGGGTCCTGGCGCTGAAGCGGCTCCTTTCCCTGGGGCACGGGCCCCTGTGTGGAGCCACACCCTCCACACACTACCAGAAGGAGGGGGCGGTGCTGGTGGCCTCGGTGACCCCAGCTCCTGTGGGGCAGAGGCGCCGAGGCCCCCTCCGCGCTCTCAGCATGGCTCCCTTTTCCCACAGAGATATTCAAGCAGTTGGATCCTGAGGACACTGGGACCATCCAGCTCGACCTCATGTCGGTGAGCCACTCACTGTACGCTTTTGGGGTGTGGCTCTCCAGCCCAGGGCTCCAGGGCTCCACACGTCAGCCGCTGGCTCCAGCTCCTTCCGGCTAGGAAGACTCCTGACCCTCTCCCGAGAGCATTGATGTCACAAAGTGAAGGGTGGCTAGCCGCCAGCGCTGTGGGAGGGAGCTCGTGGGGGCCCTGGGTGACACCCAGTGTCAGGACAGTTGTTATTCTGACCCCTCCCCCAAGATGAACCATCTGCAGCAGATAGGGGCGCCACACGGGCGCAGGAGAGCCTGTCCCTGGGGCTCACTGACCCGCATTAGCTGGAGTCTGCTGTCACACAAGTCCTGAGCCACTTGATGACAATGGGGCCCTCATAGAAAGGAAGAGGCAGGTTGGGGCGTCGCACACGGGCCACAGAGGGACTCAGGACGTGGCCGGTGCTGGTGGGACGGGAGAGTCTTGTGTCCCAGCCCCTTGTGACACTGGAGCTGAGGGCAGAGAACGTGGGGCTGGGGCTGGTAGCTGCTCCTTCCTTCCTGAACTCTGGGAGGAGCCAGCAGGCAAGCAGCTGCTTCCCCTTGCCTGGGCTTTGTGAACGCCTCTGTCCTGCAGGGGCTAACACCTTGCTGGTTCTAAGTGATAGCTCCAGGTTCGAAACCTATTACCAGGGCGACCCCTGCCCCCAAGCCTGCAATCGCAGTGCGAGTTATAGCACAAAGCTTTTGGGGTGCCAGGTCCCACCTTGCCCCGCCACACCTTGTCCCCCTTTCACCAAGACACGTGGAGGGCCTGCAAGCTCGCCTCAAGTCTGCTGTGATGCCCGTGTGGCTATTGGCTCTGCCTCAGGACCGGCAGAAGTCCTGGGGCCTGGGCGCATCCCAGACCCTGCAGGAATCAGACGGAAAGTTCCCTAGGGTGCTAGGGAAGTTCCCTAGGCCCTGACCAAGTCACCACCAAGCTGGTGGAAGCCAGCATCGGCTGGCAGGGGGAGACGGGTGTTGGCATTGTCCTATCTCAGCCCCTGGCCAGCTTTTCAGCTCAACAGTCTCCTCAAGAAGCCACAGGGTCCCAGCTGGCCCTCAGACCTGGTCACTGACTCTGTTCTTCCTCCCACAGTGGCTGTGTTTCTCAGTGCTGTGATGCCACCTGCAGACTTCGGAGAAGGAAAATCAGCAGGACTCAGTTTCCAGACCCTGTGCCTCAGGCCCTTAGGATTGTGGGAACATTTACATAACTGAGGGTTGTAGCCAAAAAGAACGTCGCTGTCCCTCGGAGACGGCCGCACTCACACATCCAGGTGGAAGGTTTGCATCTCGTACTACATGCAGGGGAGCCGCCCACCCCTTGACCTGCGCAGAGGAGGCTGTGCGTCTGTGGTCAGTGCACACTTCCTACTCTTACACCTTTCCCATTCAGAGCAATACTAATCCAGGAAGACACGCAGGGAGGTGCTGTGTGTCAGTCGCCAGGCCTCCAGGGCCTGGCTGGTCATGTCACCTGTAAGAAGCCGTGGTGGCACCGCCCAGGTATGGCAGTGCCCCCAGGGTACTGGGAGCTGTCTCACCAGGACCTCGAGGGCCCAGAAGTGGAGCACCCCTCCTCACCTGGGTTGGACAGGCCGGGCACACACGGCACTCAGGGCCTCGTGCACATGCGGCCGTGGGCGTTGGTCTCACCCCACCAGGATCCATGCGACACCAGCTGGGCTGTGGGCCACCTCTGACCCCTTGGCCACCTGGACTCTGTCTTCTGTCTTCCTGTTCTTTGTGTACCTCTCCAAGGCTGTAAAGGAGATGCCGCAGCTGGCTTCCTGGCTTGACCTGGGGAAAAGCTGACCACACTATAAAAATGTCGCCTTCTGCCTTACTGCCATGCTCATGTCCTGTTGAATAAAGAGTTGACCGCCAGCCACTCTGCTGTTTCCTTGCTCAGGGCTCTGTGTTCCCCAAGTCAGGGTGGCTCCTTACCTAGGACCACACATGGAACACCATAGTTTGAGTTCAGAAATGCCGTTTCTCGTTGGTGACCTGTGCCTCAGAAGCTGGGCCCTGTCAGCCCCATGTGTGGCCTGGTCCTCTGTCAGCACCCACCAACCCCAGGAGTTGCCCAGAGCACAGACGTGACACAGACTTCCTGCAGAGGTGGGGGGCAGGGCGCTTCCCTCACTGATTGCCACATGGAGCCCGAGGCCCAGGAGTGGGAGGCCGTGTGTGTGTGTGTGTGTGTGTGTGTGTGTGTACACGCGTGCAGTGACCAACAGGTGGGCGGCGGGACGCTGCAGGGGTAGCCCTGGGTCGGAGGTGGCTGAGGATGAGCCTGGCCTGGGGCAGCAGGTGGAGACAGAACGGGGACCAAGGCAGCCCCCGGAACCCCCAGGCCACAGTGCTCTGTGTTGAGGACTTGGGTTCACACATGAGAAGAGAAAAAAGGTTGAGGAAAGGTGAGGTCAGAAAAGGCCAAGGGAGTTGAGGCAGAGGCCCAGCGCCCTGGCTTCCGTGTAGTCTGAAATGGTGACAGCCCTGGCTCACAGCATGGAGAGGATACCCATGTCCCCGCCCACCTGCGGAGTCTCTGTCCTGGCTCCGCACCTGGCATCATGCAGCAACGGCAGCAGCTGTTCACACTTCCAAAGCCGCTGCTCCTGCCTACTCACTCCCCATCTTGAAGGCTGCCTGAGTCAGTCAGGGCCAGGTCAGGATGCTCCCCTCTGCACACCACCCAGGGGCGCTCCTCTCGATGCCTGCTCCTGTCAGGGACTCCCCCGGCGTCAGGCCCAGCTAAGCCTTCAGAGGCTCCCCTCCCTTGGAAGCCATCAAACCCTGGGCCCATACCCCAGCTGCCTTCTTTCTGCTTTCCAAAAAAAGCCTGGCCTGTGATCCCAGCATCTGCAGGCTGCAGTTGGAAGATGGAGTTCAAGGCCAGCCTGGGCTATAAATCAAGATCCTGCCTCAAGGACAACAAATACGTGACCCCGCACCATCATCCTACACCTGGGCTGAAAACCACTAAGCCACTCATGGAACAGACACGTAACTGGATACGTTACAGGATGGGCAGTTACAATGCCATGGGGAACACATGTGTCACGAAACCCCGAGCGTGGACCAGAAGCCAGGACAGCTTTGTGTGCCCTCAACTATGCAAAGAGAAGCAAGTCCCAGGAAAGGCTCAAAGAAACACGCCTTGGGCTGTGGCCCTGCTAGGGATGCCCTGCCCGTGCTTCTGTGCTTTTCAACATTCCCATAGCGAGCTTTGATAGTAGGGTACCTCGGTAATAAAGAAAAGGAAAAAGGAAGCAAATGGTGTTAAGCTCAGGGCTCAGGAGTACAAAGCTGAGATCAGCGTGGGTCCCTGATTTTCCTCAGGCTCGCCAAGAGGCCCTGCGTGCCGTGGTCAGCACAGTCGCCCTCGGCGACACTCAGACACGTGGAGGTCAAGGGCTGCTCGCAGCGCAACCATGGCTGGGGAGCCCTGGCATCCGGGAGGGTGGCCAGGTGGGCGGGTGGGTGGCGGGCATCAGGCCGCCCAGAACCCAGCAGTTGCTGCGGCAGCTGTCCACGCGAGCCGGGTGGCTCAGAATCACCCTCACCTGCGGGTTCCTTGGAGATACCGGGAGGACCCCTCCCAGCCTGCAGGATCGGCTCACAGTCATGAGACTCAGGCCTGCTTCCTGCCACAGCATCTCCGCTGCTTCCGGTTCCTGGCTCCTGACCCCTGCCACCCTCAGAGCCAGGAGAGGGCCCAGCCCTCCTGGCCTCCCTGTTCATGCTCAGCACTCTCAACAGCTGACCCAGTTTGGAAGCCCAGAGCTGCAGGGGCCTCAGGCTGGGCCGGGCTCAGGGCCCTGCAGATGGCGCGCTGTCCGGGTGCTCCCCTGACTCTGCAGGCCAGGGCAAGACCCCAGGGCAGGATGGGAGGGCAGGAGTGGTTGCATCCTTTCACTCACCACCTGCTGGAATTTAGCTGCTCATAAAAATGTGTGAGGAAAAGCAACTCTTTTTCATCTGGATCCTCTTAAATTACAGCTCTACCAAGAAGATGCATCCCAGGAAAATTCCTAAAGCTGAGATACATCAACAGAGATAGCTCAGAGGAATAAGCACCAGCCTGGCAAGTACAAGGACTTGAGTTCAATCCCTGGCCCCACATGCTGGGTGCGCCGTCTCAGCCCCGGATGCATTTAAAAAAAACAAAAAAACGAAACATGCAACTCCTGAAGCAGGAGTGAAGACCCGGGCATCGGTCCCCAGTCTCCGCCCACAACAAGGCCCACCCCCTGGGAACGGGCATTCTATATGTAGAGAAACCTCCTTCCCTAACCCACACACTGCCAACGCCTGGCTGTGATTCATGCAACTGCACTTACACAAGGCTATCCACAGCATCAGACACGAAAGCCAGTAAGCAGCTCCGAATCAAAAAGCTTAATTTTATTACAATTAAAGTCAGCTATGATCTTGACAAATATCAAAGGCAAATCTGTAACAAGTCACTAATTTCCAAGATACAAAAGGTAATAAATATAGACTCAAATTCAGCCTAAAAACAAGATTCTAAATCTAGTTTAGATCAGGTAGTGTGCCTTAATTTCAATATTCCAAATGTATGTATAATTGTTAAGATGCTATAAGAAACTCTATGAAACAGTTATTGCTCGTGGACAGATGGACAGACGGACAGTCAGACAGTCAGACGGACAGCAGACCCACGCGTGGGTGTAGCCCCAGGGCTTGGGCTGCTGTGCGGGGTTTCTGGGGTGGTGCCATGGGGGCACTGGTCCAATGCAGCGCTGGAGATGCCCCTGGGGACAGAAGCAGATCCTGCAGCACACAGGCCTGAATCCTGCAGGAAGGGAGCTTCTCCGCACCCCGGCCCCGTCCACGTGATGTGGCCTGCCTCCCTGGAAGCGGTGCGGCACTGCGACCTCCCGAGGGGCCTCCTCGGTCCTTCATTTTCTCCCAGAGCCTGTTCTTTGCTCCTTCTGAGCTGCGCTGTCACTGAAGTTCATCTCGTAGGACTTCTGCTCAGAACGAGCGTATTATTTCTTCTAAGTGGCAACACAGATCAAGTCTTTGTTAGGTAGAATCCTGCAGTTTCAGGCTAAGCTCCTTTGTCTGGGTTTGATTCTTGGATACAGCTGGAAGAGAGTTTTACGAATTATTTATACACTAGCAGGGGGCGGGAGTTGTGACGAGATCTGAAAGGACACTGGCAGCACAACAGGAGGGAAGGCCCAATAAGAAAGCCCTGGGCCTCGCACTCTGCACAAGGAAGGTGGCCAGGGCCACGGGTGCGGCACAGCCCCAGCCACGTGAGCCCGAGCCGGCAGCTTGGCACCTGTGGACCTGAGAACCGTGTCTGCAGGTGGGTGGCTAGGGTGGCTTGGACGCGCTCCGCTCCAGTGACGTGGGACAAAGACAGCACAGAGCCAATACTGAGCTGTCCCCAGCCACGAATGCTGGGTGGAGGAACTCCAGCCTGGGGACCAAATGCCACGACCTCAGAGCACGCAGAGGAAGAGTAGCGTGCATGTCCCGCCACTTAGGGCCAGGCAGAGGCCGCCCAGAGTACGCAGACCTAGCATGGCCGTTGGCAACCAGGCAGGTCCCACCTCCTCACGGAGAAGGCGACGCTGGGTGTGCTAGAGGCAGCCCAGCTTCCGGCCAACAGGAAAGCTAGCCTGGACCCGGGATCTCTGAGAGGGGATGTTCAGCCTGACAGTGTCCCAACTCGGTAGCTACAGGCTGCCCCAGAATGTACCGCTTATGGACTCATTTTTTAAACATCAAAAGAAAAATGAAGTGTGTAGAGAACGCCTTCAACTAGCACTTCTGGCCAGAATGAGTCCCAGCAGACTGAAGGCATCCAGATTAGGACTCGGATGGCGCTTGCTCTTCGGTGGGTCTGTAAGCTTCACAGGCTGTGGGCGCAGCCCTCGGCTGGCAGCTTCAGTGCTCGGGGACAGCCTTCCCCAGCTGGCAGCTGGCCAGAGCTCAGGGACAGGACCATACATGGATTCGCTACTTAGTAGTGATCTTGGTCAGAAGCAAAGTACAGTGTCCTTGAAAGCTACTACAGTAAGCTCCGCTCTCACTGCTAAAACGTCCGCTGAGGTGATGTGTTAGCCTGATCTAGCCACCACACATATGTAATGTAAGTACGTGGAATTCCTATCCGACAGTCACGAAGTTAAAGACTAAAGCCCAGCTCCAGCAGCAGCCCTCTCCCAGAGACTGCGCTGTGTCCACGTCCCTGGGGAACGGGGAGCTTCCCTCACAAGAGCTACGCACTGATGTCTGGACTTTGACTAAACTGTACACAGTGATCACTTAAGTGACGCCAACCCCTGAAGAAGCAAGTGTCGCACCAAACACTGCCCTCAGGAGGGGATAGCAACTGCGTGTGACATCACCCACGCACCACAGGAAGGGCAGTCCGAAGGGGACAACAGGTGAATCTACCAGCCAGCCCCTCACGGCGTCACCCCACGAGCTGCACAATGCCGAGCCAGCGGGGACCCCAGGCAGCAACCCTCCCCTGCAGGTGCAGTCTGTGTGCCTGTGGGGACACAGCCGCTCCACCTCGGCTGCTGGGTGCAGCAGGCTCCCCAAGCCCCACCCCCACGGAGATCCTCAGTGCACGCGCTGAGCGTCACCACAGGTCTCCCTACTTCCTTATGGGAAGCAGGCTTGGCAGGTAGGTGCTGCTACCTGCAGACTTCAGGGAAATCCTCAAACATCCTCGTCATTTCTGTCTTTCACACCTAACACACCCTGTGTATAAAGAGCCCATGGGACTCGGGATCTTACTGCAGTCTTAGCGCGTTGTTCTCACTCTGAGCATAAGGGGAACACTGAACACGTCCACATCTAAGAAGTCAGAACTCGTGACTGCACCCTCGTACCAGGGAGCTGCATCCATGGCACAGAGTCTCTGCAAAGTCCTCTACACACACACACAGAGGGTCACTCACGCCCAGCAGGTTGCGAGGGACGTAGCCCTCCTGGTCGCTCAGCCGCGCCCACCACCACTCGATCTCGTCCTCGTCCTCTCGGCGGATGACGGTCATGCAGTCTCCATCCTTCATGGGCAGCTCATCCGCATTCTGAGGCTCGTAGTCCCAGAGCGCGTAGATGACGCCCTTGTTCATTATGCCCATCTTCTCCTGAACCCCTATAAACAAGACAGTAGAGGAGACGTCACTCGGGGTCCCTGGGGCTGGGCAGGACATCAGAACACTCAGGAAACATTCGAGGATCCCCTTCCTGGGGTGCAGCAGGAAGACCAGGATGCAGGGAGCACACAGAGATGGGAGGCGTGACACCACCCCATCTTCAGCGCCATGAGCACCTCCCACACTGGCCCCACCCCAAGAACAAGGGCTTATGCCAGCCCGGGACCCAGACCCTGCTCAGGTCCAGGTGTTCAAAAATTAATGAGCCGCTTGCCGGCTCTCAGCCCACTTCAGAACGTAACATGAAGAGCTCTGAAAAGACCACTCTTAACCCCAAGCCCAGAGGACAAAACCAGAAGACCAGCCATGCTGTGTCTACTCAAGGGGTCTCTGTCGAGCCCCAAGTGGGCAACGGAAAGAAAACGCACTGCCAAGCATGGCAGAATGCAGCGACTGAGCAGTAGACATGACGTAACGCTTACAGAGGACCGACTCTAAGTGAATCCAAGTGTGGAAGGTACTGAAGTCCCCCAGCTGGGGAGGAAAAGTCATTAAAAGCCCCCTTTTCACCAGAGCGAACGTTCCCTCTATGAAACGGCTGGCGTGGCTGCCTTCCTCGCTTACCCCTTCTGTCTGCAAGGGTCATGCTAAGAGAAAGCCGTGGGACAGGCAGAGAGGAGGGACACAGGGACAGGAAGCTAACTACTATTTTCACCTTTGTGGCTTTAAAAATCCAGGGGAAGGGGCCGGGCAGATAGCTCAGCAGACTAGAGCCCCTGCTTAGGCAGAGTGCAGTGGCTGGGGTTCAATCTCCTGTGTGCTGTACTGGCCCCGCCCCTGGGGCACACCGAGACGGAGTTGAGACTGGGCATGGGGGCGTACACCTGTAATTCCAGCGCTGGGGAGGCTGTGAACAGGAGAATCACCACAAGTCTGATCTATGTAGTGAGACCCTGTACTAAATACATTCCAAAAAAAAATCCAGGGGAGAAGAGCCAGGAACATGTCTCCTTGCTCCTGAATAGATTTTTCAACCTAAGTGAGCCCCGAAGCGGGCACTGTGAGCTCTTTTCTCTGCATCAGTTCACATGGCACACACGCTTCTCACTCACAGCCTCCCTCTCTCACTGCCGGTCTCCTCTCCCCTCCCCTGGCAGAAATGACAGGAAATGAAATTATTCTTCACCAAAAGAAAGCTCTACCAACCTAAGGGGTCGAGTGAATTTCCAACTTTCCTGCTAAAACAAAGACTTGTGAAACAGGACCAAGTAAGAATCACAGCACAGCTGCAATTCCATCAAGATCTAGAGCTGGCCGTTCACACATCTGTGTGGGGTGGGAATGGAGAAACAGCCAAGGAAGAAATTGTGGACAGGCCACTATGCTCAGAGCAACAGCTCACAGCCAGGGATGTAGCTCAAGTGGCACAGGTACCAGCCGGCAAGCACAAGCTCAATTCCCAGTACAATAAAAGCAAACAGCTCAAGCCCTAGTTTCCAAAAAAGCACTAAGAACCTAAAAATATTTCTCATTACATTGCTATTTACCAGTAGAAGGGCTACAAATTAAAATTTTAAAAAAATTTAATGGGTTAAAACCAAGCCCAGTACCACTGGCAATTCTGGAAGTACACAGTGACGGTGCCAGCTAGCAGACACAGTCCTGAACCCACAGGGCCACAGAGCCTGGGTGCGGGCGCAGGCTGAGGGGGGCCTGGAAGCCTCACTTGCAGGCAGCAACGGAAGGGAGCGGGGGCCGGCATCGCTCAAGGAGCACTGGCCGGGCCTCGAGAACGGTACAGACAAACCCTGCCCCCCCATAGCCTGGACACAGCCACTGGCCAGGGGCTAGGGCCAGCGGCCAGCAGGGCCCTGGGTATTTCCTTTGGCCCCTGCCAGTGACACAGGAGCTCGGGAGAGCGGGGACAGAGTCCTGGGCTGCACTGCATGTCTCCTGCCTGCCCCTAGCTCCTCCCAGGCAAACTGAAGACAACAATTAGTTTCAACTTCTCAGTCTTGTAAATAAAGAAACTTTCCCCAAATTGAACCAGACACTGGCATGTATCCACCTACACCTTCAGCTCTGTTCCTCGGTGGGGTCTGACCTGAGGTCAGCAATCAGAAATGTCAACGCAGACTCCAGAAACACAAAGAAAAAAGCTCCACACCGCGCCCTGCGCTTGCCTTCACCACGCGACTGATCTGCCTGGAATTTGGGTCACCTTCCTGCACCAGTGAAGCAGGCTCGGACTACTCGCTGCCAGGGCCCAGGGCCACCCAGCACCAGGGCCCACAGGGCTCTCCTGGCAGCAGGGCAGGACACCAGGCACGGCTGAGGACCGGCACCCCGTGTTCAGCGCCCAGACATTGCCCGGCGAGAGGCCCCAGAGGCAGGTGCCGCTGAGTGCGTACCGTAGAGGGGGCTGGGGAGACAGCTTTGTGGCACAAGTGCCTGCCTGGCAAGTGCAAAGTCGTGAGTTTGAACCCTGGTTCCACAAAAAAAAAAAAGTGTGTACCCAAGTGCGTACCGTAGAGAAACTGCGAGCACTGGGTGTAGCCCTCCTCCATCTCCTCGCACTTGTCGGCTGCGGTCTGCATGTCGCTGTAGGTCATGGCGAACACGGCTGCGCCCGACTCCACCAGGAACTTACACACCTGCACGTTGTTGCACGAGGCCGCACAGTGCAGCGGGGTCCTGCGGGCAAGAGGAGGACCTTGCCATCACGCAGTCCAATGGCTGCGGTGTGGCGTGGCCTGGCATGGCGTGGCCTGGCATGGGGCTGTGTCCTCTCATGTCCTGTCCTGTCATAGGGTGTCACGTTGTGTTGCATCGGTGGTGCTGGGAATTGAGCCCAGGGCTTTCACACTGACCTACAACCCCTACCCTTTTTGATTTTTATTTCGAAACAGGGTTTTGTAGAACTGCTGTATTCCCCAGGCTGGGTTAGAACTCGGATCCTCCAGTCTCTGCCTTGCAGAGCACTGGGGAAACCGGCTTCAACCAGCTTTCCACAGCCAGTACTGTCCCAGAAACACAGCAACAAAGAAAAAGCCACAGAGCAGTGGCCACAGCACAGGGGCCAGGGAAGGGCGAGACGAACCAAGGCGACAAAGCGCGTGCAGTGACCCAGGAGGGGCTGAGGAGGCGGGCCACTGCTGCCGTGTGGAGGGCCTGACGGCCTGACACGGACACCGCCCGGGAAGTGCACCCTGCACACGCCCCGGCGCCCTCTTCTGAAGGAGTCAGCGCCCATGTACACCATCTGTACAGTGGCTTTTAAAACCAAGTAAATTTCAACTGGAGCTATTTGTCAATTCAATTCAGACCAGAAAAATAAAGTACAACGCACATTTCCATCTGCTTTAGGTAACCGATTAGCAGGGATTTAATGATTGCAACATGGAGGATCCCTGGGATCACAAACCCCACGATGACAGTGACATCGTAGGAGCAGTGCACACATCTCCTGTCCCAAGGAAGAGGTGGGCTGGAGGGCACGGGCCAGTGCTGGGCGCCAGCCCACTCCTCTGCCCGCTTTCTGGTTCCCTCAGGTGCACAGCCTGTACAAGAAGCTTCCCTGCCCTATTCCAGGGAACTGTTGCTGGTCTGGCGAATATTATCACAGTCTTTACTGCATCATTTTTAACACAGAAAAATTATACACAGTTAAATATCCCCATGTTAGGGAAACAAGGGCATTCTGATCAGGAGCACGGAATTACACACATGGGATGATCCCAGCTGCCTTCCTCAAGTACACACGAAACCAGCCCAGGGCTGGGGGGTGCGGGCGTGGGCTCAATCCCAGGGCACAAGAGCACAGGGCGGCGGAGGGGGAGTGCGGCACCCATGGGGCCAGGGCCAGGCCACAGGGATGCCCTGGCTCAAGTTCAGCCTCTAGGCTCTGCCTGCACACTTTCCACCATGGGCGCATGCTACTTTTAGAAATGTACTATTTATAATAAAAACGACTAAAACAAAAATCAATTTAAATGACCATGGAAGGGCCTGGGGAGACAGTTCCATGGCACAAGTGCCTGCCTGGCAAGTGCAAGGTCATGAGTTTGAACCCTGGTCCCACTAAATAAATAAATAAATAAATAAATAAATAAATAAATAAATAAAATAAATAAACAGCCGTGGAAGGGGAAGCAGCTGTGACAGATGCATCCGTGGGGCCTCTGTGGAGTAACATGAAGTCTGTTCATGCGTGAGCTGTGTGCAGTCCCCGCGTGTGTGAGAATCTGATGCTGTGGCGTAGCTGCCTCTGACACTCACGTTTGTGCCAGCAATGTCCCCACTGACAGCGCGTCAGGGAGGTGGGGATGCTAGGAGTGAGGCCTGGTGGGAGGAAGGGGTTCAGGCAACCTTGGGAGGGGACACTCTGTCCCTGGCGTAGGCCCCTGCTCTGCTTTCTCAGCCATGTCCCTCCCTCGTGGGGCCTCAGTGCTGGGGCCGCTGACCTGGACGGCAGCTCTGACATTGTGAGTCAATCAAGGCTCTCTTCCTGCGAATCGGGGCCCTCAGCTCTTCTGTCACAGCTACAAAAGCTAACACAGCACTAAGAGGAAAGGGGCTGAAAAACAGCAGTGGCATGGTATGTGGGCACAGCTGCTGTTGCAGGTGCCCAGGGCCACGAGCGGCTTGGCACCTAACCGGAATGTTTCAGGAGAAACACACCTGGGGCTCTGCGCTGCCCCAGCCTGCTGGTGTGCTGAGGTCGTGCCCTGAGGCTATGGGGCCACGCACTCTGCTCCCCTGCAAGTCAGACTCCCCTGCCCAGGGTGTCCAAGCTGGATGCGCCTCCTGCCCGCTATCAGTAGCCAACGTCTGTCACTGAACCGAAGCGGATGACTGCGCCATGTGACAGGCTTACCCCTCAAAACCTCAAGCCACACCTCCCCAGCTGGGCATGGAGGACACTGCTGGCCCCAAAGGCAGGACAACACTGCCACAGATGGGGCAGGACCCTTACCACCCGTCGCTGTCGGCTGCATTCACGTTCACACCAAACTGCACCAGGAACTTCACAATCTCTGTGTGGCCAGCACACACGGCGTTGTGCAGCGCGGTGATGCCCTCGTCGTTGGGCAGGCTGGGATCCTCCACCTGGAACCACACGGGAGGGACGAGCTTGACTCCGGTCACCTCACCTGTCACCACCAACTCAAGTCGCAGACCTGGAGACAGGCTTTGCAACATCTTCTAAAATCACAATGAAAACCTACAGGAGGGGCTGGGGAAATAGCTCAGTAGAATAAGTGCTTGCCTGGCAAGAAAAAGGTCTGAGTTCGATCCCTGCCACCGCAAAAAAAAAAAAAAAAAAAGAAAGAAAAGAAAAGAAAACCTACAGGAGCTGAGAAGACTAAACCAAGATCGACCCCAGCAGCAGGACAGCTGGGGCTGCTGCACCACGCGGACACGCACTGGAGAAAGGGCTTCAAGGACTGGGTGCCTTTTCCTTTGTCCTCCCAACTTCCTACGTCAACTGGTTTCCAAGCAGAAGTTACGTTTGCTATGAAAAAGAAAAGGGCAACTAAAAATGCCTTAAGTAGCAGCCTTAAAAGTGGGGGCCACATCTGCGATCTGGTGCCACGCAAGTCTACACAGGGGTGATTTTTAGAGACACACTCTCCCCGAGTACACCAGACAATGCTATGTGAGGGGGAGGCTGCCATCATCAAAGTGTTAGTCACTTTTCCAACACTGGAGCCTATTTTAGTGTATGCTCCAAAGCTCCTCAATCCCACAATCCTAAAAAAGAAATCTAAAAATACAACTTTCCTAGAATGACTTTTAAATGGAGCTCTAAAGCAAAAGCTGCAAGGTTGTTTTCCAGAAATAAACTGATGACCACCACACCTCATAAATGATTCTCTGCACCAAGTCGAATTCTCCCTCCAAAGAGGAATCCAGGAGCAAGGCGAGGGGGTTGAATTTGACCCTCATTCCGTGCGCAATCCGCTCCGAGCCAGTTTTACGCAAGTTTGTCCTTTTGCCCTGCGGGAGAAATGCATGGAAAATGCAGCCCAAGCAGCCAAGGGAGGAGGAGCTCAGCTGAGGCCACGGCAGGCAGTGAGGCCGCCACTCTCCTGCAGACAGCACCACGCGGGAAAGCACACAAACCAACAGCTAGCCAACATCCACACGCTTCTCCTGCGGGCAGAGTGCCTGGGGACGGGGCAGGGGACACAGCCCCAGCCTAGCTTCAGGCACTCACTGCCGGAGGCTCACAGGGACAGACGCCCATTCAGCTCACCTCACAAAGAACCCACTGTCCCGGCTCACACAGAAGGGCCTCAGCAGAGACTCCAACCCACCAGCCATTCTGTGCCCTCCTCTTGGCCAAACCAGAGCGCCTGGGCAGGCCTGGCACAGAAGGAAATGACAAGGACTACCACAGTCAGCAGGGACCCCGGGTTTCCTGCCGGTCTCAAAATGTTCTAGCAGGCCGGGCCGCTGTGGGGCATGACGAGGGGTGCCTGCAATCCTGGCTCGAAGGACACTGAGGCAGGAGCACTGCCAGTTCAAGGCCAGCCTGAGCGATTTACACAGACCATTTTAAAAACAAAGCCAGGTGTGGTGGTACACGCCTGTAATCCCAGCCCTCAGGAGGGAGTTCAAGACCAGCCTGGGCTACAAAGAGCTCCAGGCCAGCCTGAACTGCATAGCGAGACCCTGTCTCAAAAGGATGAAAAGAAATATTTGCTACCTAAGACCTCCAAGCAGATGTTTACTGCAGTTGGAAAGATAGCTACAGGCAAGTCATCCTGCGGACACTTTCACACCTGAAACAGTAGAGGGGACTGAACGTACAAAAGGAACAGCGAGACGCCGCTCGTGACCACGCTGCGACACGTGGCTCTGCTCCCGCACTTGTGGAAGCAGAGCGACTTCCAAGTAAAGCAGACTAGACTTCGGGGCATCCTGGAGTTCTTATTCCCACATCTATTTCCAAATAACACAAGAGCTTCCGAACAAGCACCTGTTACCCAGAAGAGGCTGAGACAGCCTGAGCCACCCAGCGACGCAGGACACCGTCCTGTGGGAGTGCAGACGAACCCGCCCTCAGAGGAGCGGTGCCCCGCCACTGCCCCGTCCTCAGCCCTGGCGACTGCACACTGCTGAAAAGCTCAGCAGTCACCTGCATCACCCAGGACAAATGTCCTGCTCTGAGAGTGGAGCTTGTGCAATGCACTGGCTCCATCCCTCACGCTCCACAAAAATTTAAGAAAAGTTTTTAGAAATTCACTTCTAGAAAAAGGTTTGAAAAAGAGTGGCAGTGCCACCCAGAGAGGTCATGCCATCAGCTGGGTCGCAGGCCAGCATCCAAGGTCCTATGCACCTCAGCGTCACTGCACAGGGCAAGAGCTGGAGAGGAAACGGCAAGCGCAGCCACCACAGGGTGAGGACAACTGACAACGCCCTTCCCGCGAAGTGAGGGCTGTCTCGGGCTCTAGGCTGCTCCTCATCCTACACATGCTGGGTGTGGGTTGCTCAGCTGTGCTTTCAGGCTCTCACTCCGCAGCCTAGGCTGGTCTTGAACACACACCTGTCCTGTCTCAGCTTCCCAGGTGTGCTCCGCTGCACCGCGCTCCACATAAGCTGCCTTCTGTTACAGTTCTAAGGCCACGGTATACCAGAGGATAGGTGACATAAAAGGCAAACGGGAGAAAAACAACGCGACCGCAGGGCACTCACGGGAGGCAGGGCACCCTGCCCGGTGACTTCTGGGGGGCGCATGCTGGCAGGGTCTTCTCCAGGCACCTCGGGCTCCCCAGATGGGTAGGGTGGTGGAGGATACGGGGGATACTCCTCCAGGTACACCTCCAACAGACGGGGCGGCTCTGCAAGGGGCTCCTCCGCAGCACCCTGGGGACCCAGGCCGCCACCCGAGGCTCCTTCAGGCACACAGTCGAGGCCTGAGGGAGGGGTAGGCACTGCACTGTCCTCTGCCCTGGTAGGTCCCACAGCCTCTGGAGAGAGCGGCTCGGGGGAAGGGGCAGCCTCCTTCTCTGGTTCTGTGTGTAAGTAGGGGTTGGGGATGTCTCCTGGGCTCTCAGGGCTGGCAGTCACAGGGGAAGGTGCCTTGCAGGGGTGTGCAGGGGCTGAGATGGTCTCCATGGCAGCCAGCGTGGTCCTCTGGTACAGCAGCTTCTGGATGTTGGGCCCATTGGGCCCCTCAGGCTCCGTGATGGAGCTGCGCTTCTTCAGCGGCCGGGGCGCATTGGAGAGCTTCTTGCGCAGGGCCTCTAGGTCGGCGTCACTCTGGTTCCGGTAGGGGTGAGACAGGAAGGGCAGCAGCTTGGTGGGGCTGAGCGGGCGCGGGATGCGCTCGCTCTCCTGGCTCTCCTGGGCCGAGGATACTGGCTCCACCTCGGGCTCAGGGCTGCCCGGCAGGCCCTGGCCACCACCAAGCACATTCTCTGGCGGCTGCTGCTGCGGGTTCTGGGCCGCTGCAAGGACAGGCTTGCCGTACACTAACCAGAAAGTGGAACAGCAAAATCCTGGTTAGGGCTGTGTGAGCAAAGGGGCCAAGAGCAGACACAGGCAATGTGCTGAAAGCCACCTCAACTTCCGGGCTGACACCGTTCATCCCTCAAGCACAGCCAATTTCCTGAAGCTCATTGTTGAATTACAAAATCACAGAACTGAAACTGCCACCTGTAGCAGTATTTTATGAACCAGTAAGAAGGAAAATGTCTGTATACAAAATCTTACTCCAGCATCCACAGGAAAAACATCAAAAATACTTAGCACCAATGAAAATTGGGAACCCGCTTGTGTGTCCAGACTGAACCTCAGCTCGGGTCCCCTCCCTTTCCAAAATCCTAAGGTGAGGCAACAGGAGGAAGCCGATGGGCTAAAATCACCACAGGGACACAGCCTCCTGACAGCGCCTGCGCGTGGGCACCTTCCCACACTGCCGCCATTCCTTACCCAGGGCACAATTGCCCAGCAGGGTTCATGGGATCCCCTTCACCAAGAGGAGACACCATTAAAGCTTTGGGACAGCGGCACTGGTGCCACAAGAGCCCGGGACTTTGCTGTCCCCACTGATGGACAGGAGGCTTGGGCTTACCGCTCGCGAAGTGTGGGCCTCGAGGCTGTGTCTTGGTCAGCGCACTCTGCACAGCCTGCTGGAAGTTCTTGCCCGGCGCCGGGTGCTGCGTGTACATGGAGTAGATGGAACTGGCCGCCACCGTCTGGGGCTTCCTGAAGGCCGGGAGGGCAGCGTCTTTGGGAGGCTGGGGCGTAAAGGGCCGGACGGCAGCCGCAGGGGGACTCTCCTGTTTGGGCCCCGTGGACAGGCCGTGGTCATGGCCGCCTACAGGCACGCTAGGGGACAGCATCACCCTTGGCTGAGGCCCCACTGGCTTGGGCTTGAGGCTGACTGCTGTCACAGCTGCTGGCAATGGCTGAAGGCTTCCATCAGGTTTGGTGTCAGAAGGTGATGAGCCGGCTTGTCCAAAATAAGGCAGGTTAATCTGTTTCGGTTTTGTAGGAACTGGAGGTGGCACTTTAGCCACGTTCTTATTTGCAGCCTATAAACACACATACACGCCAGTTAGAGTACGGTATACTGGGTATCCAGGCTTGACCTGCTTCACAAACATAAGCATATGCATTTCTGCCTCTCTTCCTGGATCTCGCTTAACAGGGGTTTCGGCAACAGGACAGGCTCCTCCCACGGCCTCCTCTGCTCCACCTCCTTTGGGCATTGTAAGTGCCACATGAACACGTCGGCCTGCTGACCTCCATCACAGACAATTCACCACAACCTTGCACCCTCTGGGCCGCTGTTGTCAGACACCACCTAACCAGTGCGGCCATGGCAACCTTACCCACAGTTAAGAGCTTCCGAGCACCGTTTGCTATAAGCTCAGCCTCAGACTTTAAAGAAATAAGACACCCAACACAAATACTTTGCTCTTCCATGCAGCTATGCTCTTGGAGAGAATCTCATAAAATACAGTCGAGGGCTGGCCAAATAGCTCAGTGGATTAAAGCACCTGCAAGCAGGCACAGGGGCTGAGGGTTCGATCTCCCAGGCTGACATGCAGGCCTTGCCCCCAGGGCGCACTGAGACAGCAATTTGAGACTAGATGTGATGACACACGCCTCTAACCCCAGCTCTTGGGAGGCTGTAAACAGTCAGATCACTACGAGTCCGATCTAGTAGTGAGACCCTAAACACCCTATAGACGCTTCCCTAAGAAATACAAAAAAATATATAAATAAATAAAGACAGCCAGCATGTCGGCCACTGTCCAAGCGCTAGAGAGTGCCTGGAGTCCCTGGTCCTCGGGACCTACTGCCCTTCTTCCGCTCTCTCCTCCCCTACACCACAGAATCACCAGCACATTTTAACCTGGATGCTGCGTACCTGAGCATCCCGAAGGATGTCTTCACTGCTCTGGTTTTTCCGAAGCATGCCGAAGCCGGGGGGTACAGCGCCCTGGTCCACTGTGTCAAACATGGAGAACGGTCGCACTTTCTTTTCCTTGTCCCTCAGTGGAACTTCCCCGTCGTCAACTGAGGCCGGACAGAAACTGCGCTGACACTCAGCCCGTCTGGAATGAAGCTGCCTATCCACCCGGAGTCGCCCTCTCCTCCCTGCACTGAGCTCTGCCCCTACCAAGGGTCTTCCTGCTGTAATGTCATGCTGGTACCTACCGTGCCAGAAGTCAGCTAAATGCTCTTAGAAGGTGTTCCCAGGGGTCACACACTAGGAAAAGACCCACCCAGGAAAGGACACACAGTACCCCTTGGCCAATCAGCACACAGCACCATGGAGCAGCACAGGCAACCTCACCTTGGTCAAGGCCAGGCCTAGCACTCTGCGGCACAGAGAAAAGATCTGCACTCGAAGGTGTCCAGTCGGAGACGGCAGGAGGGACCTTTGGGCCTAGGGTACAGAGAGAAGGCAGCGACACCCCAGTAACTCCACGTGCTAAGGCCCTGCTGGGGCTCACTCGCTGCTAATGCTTTGATCTCTACAAACAGCTCTGAACTCACACAACAGCCAACCCAGGACGTGCATGTGGACCACACGCTGCAGGCTTTGCACCTCCCATCCAGGGCTCTCCGACCACACTCAGGCAGGTCAACGGAGCTCCAACAAAGACAATGCCTGTCTCCTCCTCGCTGCTAAGAAGACTTCACTGGCTACCAGACTGCGCTTGCCACACAGCAGGACAGAGCCTCTGACACCCAACTGCACACTACTGGCATGATCTGTGCCCCACGAAAAGGCCTTGTGTGCCTGTCACCCATCTGGACGCTCAACCCCCACTATAACCTCCACCCTTCACAAACCAGCACTTCCAGGCTCTTCTACGCTGCCCTTTAAACTTCACATGTCCTGGCTTTTATGTTTTCCTTCTAGAATAAACAGAGCCAGATGACTCAGCCCCTGCTTCATGGCACGGTGATGCCATTGCCCAGTACATGCAACAGCACTCGGAGAAAAGCGCCAGCGCTGGCGATTACATCTTGCTCCTGGGGTCTGAATGGTGACATTGTTACAGGAGCTTTGCACCCTGCCCTGGCGCTGACTGCCCCTGCAATTTCTCCATCCACACAAAACCCTGCTGCCCCTCCCCGTGTATCTGGACTATGCAGAGTGCAGGATTACGTGTGCAAGCAGCCTCATTATTTTCACCCTAAATCTCCCAGACTATGTCTGCCTCTGTTCTAAAACTATCAGGGAGTAAATGACCAGCATAAGCACACAGGAGCACACACCACTCATCGACAGGACGGATTCACGCCCTCGCTTTTTGTGTAGACAGCACTAACATTTACAGATGTGGTGTTTTAAACAAAAACAAAGGTCCTCAAGTTACTAACCCCAGCCCAAATTTCCCACTGAAAGCAATTTTTACATTTACAGATATTACGTTGTA
This sequence comes from Capromys pilorides, assembly GCA_004027915.1. NCBI lineage: Eukaryota > Metazoa > Chordata > Mammalia > Rodentia > Capromyidae > Capromys > Capromys pilorides. The sequence goes on from PVKN010002691.1 coordinate 29,486, forward strand.
TTTTCTGAATAGAATTCATATTATTCAGGTTTGTTTGTTTTTTTTAACTGACCAACGGTATGAAGCGAATTTGTAACTTTCAATGTGACTAGGAACGTGCAGGGAGCTCTGTGCCCAGCCCTGCCTTGCAGGAGCCCAGGGTGCCGGTGCCGCGCCGTTACCTTTGGGCAGTGTGGCTGTGGTCCGCATGTTGGGCAGCGTCTGCATCTTCATCAGCCCCTCTGAAGCCTGTGCAGCCAGGGGGCCCTCGAGCAGCGCCGGCTTCACCAGCAGCTCTGGCCTCGGGGGCATCCGTGGCATGGTGGATGACTGGATGTAGGGGCCCACGGCAGCCACGCGGCTGGGTGCAGACACGGGTGGCTGGGTGAGATTCCCGTCGGGTAACAGCTGGGGGAAAGGGCCGAGGCCGGGGCCACTGTCAGCACTGGTGCTCAGAAAGGGCTGGGGCGTCTTCGTGGTGCTTCCAGGGATGTCCTGGAGCCCCTGCCACAAGCCCACGCTTGCACTGCAGCCCAGGGTTGTGAGGCAGGAACAGGGGTGCTGGCTGCATGGGTGACTGCGTGAGGACAGGGCCTGGAGGACGGCCGCCAGCCCGCCCAGCCCGCCCCCTCACCGGCAGGTTCTCCTTCTGCTGCAGGGCCGCCTTCTTCTTCCACAGCCGGTCACGCAGCTCACTGACGCGCCGCTCCATGACGGCCACCTCGGAGTTGCGTTTGTTCAGACATTCCCTCTGCTGCTGCAGCCTGGCGTTCTGCTCCTGGTTCAGCTTGTTCCTCAGCTGCAGAAGGGACAGGGTGGACTAAGAGGCAGCCGAGGAGCCCAGAGCAGGAGGAGGAACCTGTCCTTGGCCGGAAACCACACAGTTCATCACGGCCCAACTCAACACTGTGAAGTTACAAGTGCCACACAATGCACTCCTGGGTTAAAATTAAGGGACATCTGTGCTGGCTGCCGTCCTGCCCGTGTTTCCTGTCTGAGGTGCCACCAAGTTTATTCTGGTCCTTTGGGACACTGCCACCGCCCTCACCCTCCCAGGAAAAACAGCCGAGCTGGGCACTTCCCGCTGCCCCCGCTCCCGGCAGCTCTGCCGCACACACCTGCAGCTCCTTGTACAGCCGGTCCAGCTCGGCCACCGCGGACTGGCTGTCGTGGTGGCCGTCGATCCTGCCGTTCCTCAGCATCTCCAGCTGCCTTGTGAGCTCCTCTACTTTCGACACAGCCAGAACCAGCTCCCTCTGCTTCTGCTGGAACAAACTGTTCATCTGTTCAATTTCCTCCACTGCAGTGAGAGAGAACAGAAAAGAACAACAGAGATGGACTCCTTCCCGGAACCGGGCTCTCTCGAGAGCTGGAGAAACCTCTCGGGATGGCCCAGGACCAGCCCCAGCCTTTCAGAAGCGACTGAAAGGAACCTGGACATCTCTAAGTATCAGTGCAGCATCTGCAGGAGCCGCAGGATTTGGGCAGTGAACGTTACGAAACCCTAAACTCCACGTTCTGGGAACAATGAGCTTTTATTCTCAACTGCATGACTACAGAACTGCTGAATTACTAAAACCCTAGTTTAAAATGGTATTGTAACAGACAGAACTATGATATGAGTAAAATCTTAATTTTCATGAAATTCTTGCTGAAGAATTAATTCAACAGAAAAAAAGGACATTTTCCAGGGTTCAGAGGAAAAGCCCACCAAGAAACTCAATGCCAAATTCAAATGAAACCAACCTGCAACATCAAAGCTGCAGTAATTATGCTTTTTCCAAGACTTTTTAAAGTCACCCATAGACTCACCTTTTGAACAAAATCTCACACTGCTGACACTCGTGACCACGCAGCCCACGTCCACCAGCCCACGCCCCGCATCACACAGCCCACACTCATCGGCCCCATGTCTGGGCTCAGCTCACCGAGCTTCCCGTTGCTCAGCCGCTTCTGCTCCACGTGGCCCTTGAGTGCCCGCACCTTCTTCAGCTTGGCTTCCTGGCTCTCAGCCAGTTCTCTCAGCCTCTTCAGTTTCTCCTGCTCAGTGGCCTGGTGCTGTTGTCGTTGATCTTGTTGCTTCAAAAACTTTAAGCGCTGTTCCTAAAGTTGTACATGAAAAAAGCAGTTGCCACAGGTCTGCACAGTGGCCTCAGCACAGGTGCCCAAGGCCCCTTCCTCTCTGTCGTGCCAGGAGCCAGCTGTACCCAGGCACCCTGGGGAGACGGCCTGGAAGCCCAGCGGTTCACACCCGGTTTTCCCTAACTGGTTTTCCGGAGCGCACCACCATGTGGGCAGGACACAAAGGATGGCACCGTGCAGGACAGGGGCTCGAATCCTGACTCAAGTCCCAGCTCAGCCTCGGGAGGTGGAAATGCGTCCTGCACGGTGCACCCAACCACACCGTTCAGACACCACAGTGGTGCCGTGGAGACGTTATTCTTGCACTAAAACCGCACCTAACAGTACAGCAGCAGAGCCCCATATCCCACACGTGTGAACAGCAATGTGCCCAGTGACACCGAGGCTGCTTTACCACGGGAGCCTACAGCAGAGCCACAGCGGGGACCCCTTCCTCCAATGACTTGCCCTAGATGCTCACCCCAGCACCTCCCCTGGCATCCAAAGGCAGAAACAGGGCGGGCACCCCAGAAGTCCTGCTGGATGGCACTATGAATGCAAGGACCCAGCCACAGAAGCCACGGAGCACCCACCAGTGGCCAGGTCCCCAGATGCACCTGTGGTGGTGTCCTGGTGCACAGCACGCTCCCCACATGGCTGCCCACAGCAAAGCCCGGCAGCTGCCACTGGGAGCACAGGTTGGCAGCACTGGCTGAGCTCAGACTCCACCAGGACTCCAGGCAAAGCCATGAGCCGGCTCCGACAGCAACAGTGAGGACTCTGGGATGGGCTCCCCTTGCTCAAGGCCAGGCTTAGGGTCAGCAAGTGGTAAAAAGTGTCCCCCCGAGAGGCTGCAGCCTGCTGCTGATCCCGAGCAACAGAGGGACAGTGTTAGGTCAGTCAGTGTGAGCGCGGAGGGCTCCCAGAGGCAGAGAAGGGCTTGTAAGACTTGCGTCTTACGCACCCCCCGCTGCGTGTCAACCCAACGGTCAGGGGTCAGACTGGGCTCTGCGGTGCTCCCAGCTCCTGGGGGAGGAGGCGTAAGGGTCACTGAGTGGGATGATCCCAGCAATGTGCTCGACGCCGAGGACAGGCGGGCTGAGGGCCGGCGGCCGCCTCCTACAGGAGGGGTCGGGTCAGGAGCAGGCGACGACGGACAGCATCACGCATGCGCCGGCCGCACGCGGGTGCAGCACTCTGGGAGCAGGCCCTACCTTGGTGGCCAGCATCTGCTGCTGGGCCTCAATCTGCTGCTGCTGGCGCGTCGCCATCTCCTGGAGCTCGGCGAGCGTCAGGTCCATGCGGGGGCCGTGCACCTGCAGCAGGAGACACACACCAAGCTTGGCCTGCAACCCCCGGGGCCAACGCCAGCCGGGCAACACAGCAAGAGGCTGTCTCAACTTCAGCTCATTTACCCGCTTCCCCTCCTGTAAGTGATCGCAGCAGCAAATAAAAATCACTGAAGACAGTCGGATCTGCTCAATAGTTTTGTTCTTGATTTGTGAAACATTTATGTCTAACTTCTTACACCAGCCGCCCATGCGGGTTTCATTCGCAGTGCGAGTTTCTGTAACAACCTCTGGGAGGCGCGCTCAGCCCACTGGGTACAAAGCCACAGGGAGCAGCAGTGCACGGCCGCGCAGAGCTGCGCTGGAAGGAAGGGCACTCACCCCATTCTCCTTTCTCCGGTGTTCTCCAGAGGTTTTCACACCGTTTCTTCTCAGATTTGGATCCTGAGGCCATGGGCCACTCGCTAAGCACAAAATTGAGGAAGGGACATTAACCCGAGAGCTGCGCCACTCCCACCGAGGAGTCTTCCTGACGGAGCCGGGCTCAGGATGAACGCACAAGCACTCTGCTCGCAGAAGCAGTGGGTCACGGTGCAGGGGTAGGGAGCAGTCGGCCCTGGGACGCTCCGCAAACCACGTGCCCACTGGGAAGGTGCGAGCTGCCTAGCAACAGCGGAGACCCGCAAACCATGCGCCCTGGCTACAGGTCTCACACTGTTGCCAGTGTCCTAGTTCCGAGCTATTCAGAAGTGAGACTGGAGAGTTTCTCAAGAAGCAACTGAAGTCCACCCACCCTTGTGACCACTTGCAACCGTGTGTAGCTTGTACAGGAGGAGGCACTCGCACAGCAAGCGCTGTCATCAACACCCCCGCCCCCCGCAGCCTCCCAGCCTATGTTTTAAAAATGCTACACGGTGGTCAACCTGCCAAGGAGCCTGGAGAAGTCAACAGAGGCAGGGCACAGATCTCAGTGGTAGAGCACCTTGCGTTCAATCCGCAGTGAAAAGAAAAGAACACAACGGACAGCGCTGCTCTAACTGGGCTCAGCGGTGTACATCCATAGTCCTGGCACTCAGGAAGCTGAGGCGGGAGAGATTCTGAGTTCAAGCCCAGCTAGGGCCACATACTGAGGCCTCACCTCAAAACACAAGACAATTAAATCTTGCTGAATTTGCTAACAAAATAGGTCAGATATCCGTCAAAATGGTCCTATAAGAAGAAAGTACAGCCAATTTCTCCTTCCTAGAAGTTATATAACTATAGTAAGAAGTAAGAGCCTCAAAAATAATTTCATACACATGTGCGTTCCGGCCCATTAAATGGGACAAAGGCCTGGACACCATCTCCTGACCCGCAGTCCTAAGGCCGGGGCTCCACAGGACAGGGACAGCAACCCTGCTCTGCCCACCTGTCTATTTAACTCCGTGTGGCACTGGTGATGTGTGACAATGTGACAACGCCTCCATGCTGTCTCACATTTCGGACACAGACTGAACGGTGTGCGGCGGGGGCCTCATTAACAATGCACCACACTGCAGCAGGACGTGGGAAACGGGCAACAGGCAGGGAAACTCGGCTGCAGAGTAGGGAGGACCCAAGCACAAACCCCAACTTCACAGCCTCAAAGCAAGGCCTGGGGGAAAGCGTATCACTAACACGCAATGACAGACAGGCACTGGTGGCAGCCAGCCCACTGGGGTGGGGTGGGGGTGGGGTGGCACTCAGGGGGCCCTGGTTGGGTGAGGGAGGCCAAAGCCCAGAGATCTGTCACACTCCTGGCCTGTGGGGCAGGGCGGTGGGGACAAAGGGGACAGTACAACAGGCGAGAGGCAGAGGCAGAGGCAGAGGCCACCGCAGCCGCACGCGGGCTTCTACGACAGCCGCCCTGGCGTTCCAGTCTTATAATCCAAGGTGTCCACAAATACCTAGGAAGCCTACTGCTCCCTGAGTAGGGGTCTCCACTGACCCCAGACTCAGAGCGACACGTCCACACACCCGCGCCTGAGATCGCGGGCCACTTTCGGTCCCAGGCCCCGCGCCAGTTTCTACCTGCCTCTGGCCATCCACACGGTGGTCACTATGCATGGCCACAGCTCCCTCATGCTCTGCACCCCCGGGCCACCCCACTGACCCAGCCCACTTCACTCACACTTCCACCTTCCGCATTGTTTCCAAGGTGTCTCCTCTCAACCTCCTGCTCATCCACATCCTCTCACTGTGCCTGCCATCTCCGTCCCCACAGCCCCCCCAGAGACCCCTCTCTCCACCCACCTGAGCTGCCATCCTGAAAACACCGTCCCCTCCCTGTCCCACTGACTTCTGCCGAGTCCTCTGGCAATGCCCTGCCCCAGGTCACCAGTGCCTCCTCCCACAGCCACCTGGGCTAAGGGCAGTGCGCAGACAGCACCAGGTCTCAGGGAGTCCCTGGGGCGCACAGGACCCAGACCCCACGGCTCAGGGTCTGTCCTCCCAGCCACCTCCAGGCTTCCCAGCAAGTACCCTGTGCCCACACCCATCCACCTCCCGGTGGGTTCAGCTGGCTTTTCATCCCACTCTGGGAAGACACCCACGTGCAGGTGAGAATTCCCTCAACTCACAGCTGCAGTGCGCGCAGGGAGCGGCAGGCCCCTGTCCATGGCCCAGCGCCACCTGCATCCCCAGCCTGTGACCTACCTACATCTCTACTGGGTGGACGCTCGTGACGGAGGAAGAAACGAACTTCGTTCCGCTGACTTCCTAATCGCTGAAGAACATCGAACATCCGCTCGTTATCAGCCACTGGACGCTCTGCAAGAAGTGAGAAGTCACGTTAGCCGCAGGAGGAGGGGCGATGAGCACACAGGGCGCAACCTGACATCTTGACACGCTTTTTCTTTCAGTGAAGATGCGGAAGGGCACCAACTTTCACACACAGAGCCAGCGTCGCCAGACAGAGGCGGGAGTCCGACCTCTGCACCCTCCGTGCCCTGCAGCTTGAGTGGGCTCCAGAGGCTTCTGTCAGTCCAGTATGCCGCAGGCCCCTCTGGCTGCACAGATGATCAAAGAAAATATAGCCGGCAACTTTCCCAACAGCCTAGTGTTATTTCCATACGGGCGGTTTCTAACTCTTCATCTGGCAAACAATGCTAAAAAGCCAGACTTACCCACTTCCCAGCAAAAGGCCCCTGACTGGGGGAGAGTGTCTCTCCGGGGTGGCAGCCAACAGCAGGGTGGGAGCTATGTCACCCTGAGTCCTCCCCAAAACCTCCTAATCTCAGGAAAGGAAGCTGGATGTGAAAACCCCACACCTGCTTGAGGAGGCAATCAGCCTCCATGGGACGGTGGCGTAACTGCTAACGGTGCCCGCTACAGCACCCCACAGAAGCTGCACCCTCGCCAGCGATCAGGCACCACCTCAGCAGCTCAGCCGAACCAAGGACAGAGACATAACGGCCCGGCCTCAGCTGCTGCAGCTCCACCCAAGGGACCATCCTGCCCGGTGGGACACACAGGTGTGGCCTTCAGGTTGGAAGGCAGGAAACCAGCATGTGGAGCCCGGAGGCATCCAGAGAGGGAAAGCCTCGTGTCCTAAGGGATGCTGAAGGCCCCTTGTGCCCACCACGGGAAACACAGCGTGTGCACGCCGTCCTCCAAAGCAACACAGCACAGCTGGGTGCGAGGGTGACGCCTGCAACCCTAGCTACCTGGAAGGCTGAGGCAGGAGGTGGCTCAAGGCCCCAGAGGGCCAGTCAGCCTCCCGCCCAGGACACAGCACCCGAACCCTGCAGCTCAGAGGCGGAAGGGCTTGACTTAGCGCACACCAGCACGCCAGGCTCAGCGCAGGCTCAGTGACTACGAGGCAGCAGGAGCAAAGCTGCTGAGGTCACAGCAGCCAGGAGGACAGCAGGGGGCGCCGCACAGGAGCAGGAGGCCAGGGACAGGACACTGAGCCCCAGGCCACCCCTCTGTGGCCCACGCAGACACAGGCACAAGTGTGCTCCCTTAGCCCCTGCCCCAAAGCCAGCTGGGATGGCATCCACCTTGTGTCACAGCCTGCCTTAGAGAGTGTGAACTGAAGCCGACCACAGGCTCCTGGAGCCCCAAGGAAGCGCAGGACACCTGCAACCCCTGGCCTGCTGGGCTTCCCAGGACAGCGTCCTCCCTCGCATGGGCACTGGGCCAAAGGGTGACAGTGCGGTGACAGCAAAAGATCCCACTGGCCTGGCCTGGCCTCCCAGGGGGCATCAGGGGCTCCAGCCACCCCATCCACGCCCTGGGGCCAGGGCCGACCGCACCCCGCCACTCACACTCACTATCCCAAACAGCCCCTGCACCTGCAGCCACCATGGAGACAGACACCAGAGGGCAAGGCTTCTGTCTGTGCACCCCCAGAAGCCGAGGAGGCCGCAGGCACCCAAGGAGCGGCCCCTGAGCAAATGCCTGAATGACAGGAGGAGGTGCAGGGAAAGGAAGGAGGAGGGAGGAGGAAGGAAGGAGGAAGGAGGAGGAAGAAGTCCGCATCTCCAGTGAGGTGGAAGGACACATGGCCCCTGGCTGCAGGGACAGATTTCCCTAACCGACACAGAAGGCCTGAGGCCCGAGGCAGTTTGCCCAAACCCTAAAGACTTCAGAGGAAAGGCCACAGGGAATGGAAATCTGGGTGACGGGTCCAAAGGAATAAACTCAAGTCTAGAAAGCAATGGGGACTGCGCCAGAGAACCAGGTACACTTGGCACAGTTCAAATCTGCCCAACAGGAACCCACTAATCTGTACAACCAGGAAAAAAAAAAAAAAACAGATGCCGAAGTGTGTGGTGTAATCCCAGAGCTTGGGAGGCTGAGGCAGGGAAGGTGCCATGAGTTCAAGGCCAGCATTAACTACACAACGACAGCCTGTCTCAGAAATTAGAAAATTAAAAAAAAAAAAAAATTACATGGCCAATAAGCAAATGCAAAGAAAGGTAAGTTCACAATAACGACAACAACAAAAACAGGTTTAAACTGAAGATCATTTTCAGCCATCAGTTTAGCAGAAATCAAAATATTACTGTAGTAGCTGCTGACAAGAGACGCTTTTAGGCATAAATGGCAAGAGGACAAGCTGGCCATGTATGTGGCAGCACACACCATGTCCTAAATGTGTGGACAATGCCTTGCATGGGACGGTGAGTGCCCCCACATTTACAAAAATAAGAGCAGAGCTATCTTAAATTTTCATGAATAAAAAACAATCAACTGCAGATGGAAAATTACATGATAATTAAAGATACTCTTGTAGATTCATGTGAGTCTGAGATCTCCAAGCTGTCAGATAAAACAGTGAATTGTAGGACACTGACGTGTATGATGCCCACATAAATAAAAGCAGAAGCCCACAAAATGCTGCAGCGAGCGAGCTGGGAATGCAGGGAAAAGCCAGTTGCTAAAGCCACAAGTGCCGACAGCAGGGGACGGGGACGGGAGACACAGCCGCCTGTCCCCACTGTTTCTTCTGCATACACATTCACGTTCAGAGGTTGTGAGGAGCAGAGCTTTCTGTGTCCCTGTGCTCCAGAGGGTCACTGCTTGCAACTAAGGGGGCAAGACCTGGGCGGCGGGCTGACGGCACACGCTTCCCGCAGGGCACAGCAGGCGGCTCCTGGGGCTCGCCATCAGCCCGCAGAACGGGACTGTGAGGACCTCCACAGCGGGGACAGCCAGGTCACCTGCTGAAAGAGGAGGCCACACATGCACGCAGGCACTCGCTAACGCATCCAGGAAATCATCACTGCCCCCACCCCAGAGGCTGCAGGGAGCTCAAAGCACAAGCCAAGGCTCCACCCTGGGCTCCCTCCTCCCTGGAGTACCTGGGAAGGAGAGGACAGAAGGGCAGCACACCAGTGAGCACCCACAAAACCCCAGGCACAGCCCACCCCAGAGGAGGAAGAGGCCTCCGTGGGGCGTCTGACTGCACGGGGACAAAGCAGAAGCAGCCAGAGTCCTACCAGAGAGAACTGTCCCACCTTACAGCCACAGAGCACGGGTGGGGTCACCTCCCAGCCTGTGCCCTGCAGTGACAGCCCCGCTGCCGCCTGCCCCACAGGTTCTCGAAGTATCTAGAGGCCTCCGACTTCTCCTCATGCAAAGCCCAAACACGCAAAATCATCTTCAAGCACCACACAAGCCCATGGCCCAGATGCGGCTTCCGGCCCTGGTCGCCTGTCCTGGGCCTTTCTGCTTGACGCCACAGTGCCTGCATCCTGTGTCACAGCGCGGCTGGACTGAGCACGGGATCTGTGTCTCAGGGTGAGCATGCACTCCACCCCACCCCCAGGGGACCCCAGGCACAGGAGGCGGCAGGACCTCCAGTCGGTCTCATACCAGAGCCGCGCCACACTTCGGCCAGGTGGCACTCGCTCTCGCCCGGCTCCTTGCACAGCTCCACCAGGTCGCGGCACGTGGTCTCAGGGGTGACGGGCACCTCCGTGAAGTGCTGCTCATTGTTGCTGAGATACACGGTCAGGAACATCTGCAGACAGAGACAGCAGGTCACCGCACGACCAGCACAACTCCAGTCGCACTGCAGTGGGGCCAGGCGGGCCAGGGCGGGCAGGTGGGCCGGCCCTGTGGCCCTGGGGTCCCCGACCTCCCTGGGGTCCTGCAGAATCCAGAACCCCAGCACTTCACGTCCAAGAGACACCCAGTCCTCTTCTGCCAGCTCTGTCCAGACCATTTGCTTACCAAGGACCTCAGTGGCTTCAGGATGCGCCAAGCCCACCCTACAAACTCATCTTTAGTCTACCCTTCCTGCCGGCCGGAGACCTCACACACACTCCTCCACACCTCCACCTCCTCCTGGAGAGCTGCGTGGGGGGTGCACTTCCGATGGCAGTGTGGGAAAGAGGCGGCCGGGCAGTGGTGGGGACCCACGGCGCGTGTGCGCAGCTGTCTGTACCACCGAAAGCTCCGAGAGGGTCCCCATCACAGGCTGGGGGGAAGCCTAATCTTTATGTCTTCTGTATTCGTTAGCTCTCAAAAAAATTTAAACCTAAAATGTTTTAAAGAAAGTTACGTACCTCCTCTAAAACAAGATTGCATCAATAAACAGAAGCGATTACCCACTATGCTAAAACTTACCTGACCATTTATATATCTAGGGCAGCAGATAATCAAAACTCATTGAAAATCTCCTACGAATCAACACCACCCCTTAGCAACACTGTTACCAAAGAATTCACACGTTCCAAGCTATGCACGCAGCTGTAGAGCACTCACCGAGAAAGTGCAAGGCCCCAACTTCGATCCAACACCACCAATAATTAGTAATAATATTTTGCAGTTTTATACCTATTAAAATACTCTGATAATTCCCAAGGCTGAAGAAACTAAGTGAAACTGCGAGCGAGTCTTGGCGCCAACGCAAACCAGCAACCACCGCACTCAGCGGCGTGAGTGTCCGCACGAGTCAGCATGTGTCAGGCTCTACGGTGACGACACTGGAAGTGACACCCCACAGTGAGACCGATCCTCTGTGAGTAATTCTAATGAAGGCTACTCAAGGGCTCTGGGACTCACAGGCTTCAGTGAGGCAACAGGACAGTCTTAGTAAGACCACATTCTGCACATGCAAAGTTCGGGTTTTACAACTTCAGAAACGGAATGAGCAGCTTCTGCACTTCGTCCACCCACGAAGGACACGTCGCAACCCTCCTGCCAGCTCAGCCTCGCCTGAGAAGGCTACCTGAGGCTCTTCTCTGGTATGGTGGCACCAGGGTAGGGCTGACCACAGAAACTGGGCATCAGGCAGGGCCACAGGATGCGGTGGGTGGAGGGGACACAAAGGGGACCTTCGCTAAAACCCGCTTCCCTAGGGCCACTGGTTCTGCACTGGGCACAGAGACCTCCAGAGCGGCTCAAACACTTATCCCGCCAGAGGAACCCTGGAAGGGATCGGAGTGGACACTGCTAAGCAATAAATAAAACACGAAAGGAGGGGGACTGAAACTTCACATGGCTGCCACACTCTGCTAAACTGTAACACACACAGATACTCAGCCGCAGGGCCTCCTCTTAGCCAGCAGGCAGCACTTAATGAAACTGTTACACTGAAACCAGAGCCCTGGCCACATCACCTGAAAAACTAAACATTAACCACCCTGGGGAGAAACATTCAGCTCCAGCCTGAAGC